>WWET01000727.1:110612-147723 GCA_011038615.1 Limnodynastes dumerilii | reverse complement strand
GTGTAGCGGGGGGGGGTGGGGGGTGGGGGGATGCTGGATTCTGCCATCTAATTAAAGTCTAATTTCTGCACCACCCCATTATGTGGGGTTGGTGCGGGGATATGTTAAGGTAGGGTCCTGGTACCATATAAATGAGGGGAGTGGCTTCCCCTTGTTCATGCGGGAGTTACGATGCAGTGGAGGTCTGGCATAAGTTGTTTTTATGCTCGTTGGCGTAGCATATTTACAATATCATGAGTACTATGCACTCCCCTGGATCATACATACTTTACTCGATTTACGTTTGCCAAACCCTGCCTTAACTTTTCAAAGCGTACGTAAGGCATTGTCGTACGTAACGGGGTAACCCAGCCCATACTGTACAATTTAAATGCCTCCCTCCGCCTACAAAGCGTAATTCCAGGTGTCGTATGGAAGACACGCCCTCTCTTTTGTATTTACGCTGAGGTTACGTACGATCAGATTTACGTAGTGTAACATCTGCTGCGCACATGCGCAGTACATACAAATTGGCGATTTTACGTCAGAGGCTAGCGGAAATACGCTATCGTATGTAGCTCAGGATCTGGCCCAAAGTACTCAGATGTATTCAAACTAATCTGATTTTACTGAAAAGAATCTTAATGAGACATTAATCAATATATTTAAAAATTAACTCACTTTGGGATATATTCAATTATTGGCTATTGCCTTATCCCCACAGTGTATCATTACTTTAATAAATAGCACATAGCAGTGTAGGCAATAATTCAACGTTAGTCTTTTTATTTTGAATAGGGAGTGATCTCACAGGATTGCAGTTCTTTTCCTGCCAATTTTTCCATAAGTTTACTTGATAGCTGCCTGTCATGAAAATGACCATAAATACTGTTGTTAATGACTGGATTCATGACAACTTCCTGTCAACACTAAAGTTGGGAGGGCAATAGAACACTGCACATCGCCATTGTACCCTAGGAAACATAGGAAATGGCCTCAGATATTTTCCTTTCATGCTTTGTTCTTTGTCCAATAACTTTCACATTTTGGCAACATGTACTGGTTGTTATAAGTACAGACTTATTCCAAAAACAATGGTTGCTATTTTAGTTCAGGTCAGAGGACAGCCATGGTTGGTAAATGTGGCCTTCAGAACTCTATAATTGATTAACTCGTTCCTTTAGTTAGCACTTGATCGCTGGAAGACATGTGTGGGTTTAGCGCAGAATAATGAATCGTAATAAGAGCATTTGAGAACATATAATGTGGGTGGGGTTATGTATAACCAATTACATGCAAGAGAAAGTAAGCAAGAACAGCTACAATCACAGGCAACATCTGCTGATGAGTACGATGCAGGCGACCACTACCCAATACACAACACCTCCCAACAAAGAGAGCATTTTTGTGACTGCCACCCGATTCAGAGAGCATTATAGTGACCACCACCCAATATAGAGAGCAACATAATGATCTCCATTCTGTACAGACAGTCTGATAGTGACCGCCAGGGCCGCCACCAGCAATGTTGGGACCCAGGACATATTGACAGCACTCCTGACATCACATATAGGTGGAGCGCCACAGACCTGCATGAAAAGCAGGCCAATGAAACTGGAAGTCTTTGCCCACTGACCCGCTAATGTGCAGCTCCTGCAGACCTATGGTAAGTATCGGCGGGCCTCATCTCTCTCCGGGCCCAGGACAATAGCCCCTACTGTCCTTCCCTGGTGACCACCATCCATGAATGTCACCCTAGTCCTTCAAACATGAAAGGGTCTGTCAGGTGCCCTCAAAAGACCATCAGTCTACCGGTAAATTTCCAGTAATTCCAAGAAAACAAAGAAGAAGTTTAATGTCATAAGTACTTTTCTCACTATCAGGACATAGCATACAGTACAAGCACTGCCTAACACTAGTCATCAAACTAAAGGTCTAGATAGCATAAATAGGTCAGGCTCCATCCCCACTGGGAGGAATATTTTCTATATTGTTTATAAATCACCAATTAAACCCCCCTCTACTTTAGTTCCTGATTGTTATACAGCAGTCACCACCTCCCCATGTTTGCATGGGTGTATACATCATCTATTTATGGGGAAAGCTCAGTATTTAATATAATAATAGTTCCATAATACTCTACTTCCTTTCTATTTTATAAAGGCAAAAAAGTTGAAAAATTGTTGGTAGGGAATAAACAGCGATAGGGGTGGAGATGGGGGCTATGTAGCTTTATGGCATTTTTTTTTAACTGAATTACATATCCTATAGTATATATTCAATAAATGTCTGCATAAACAACATGCAAGTAGTCATTTGCTTATATATACACCTGACATCTTCTGTTTCCAGTACAGCTGGCAGGTAGTGTAAATAGACAACTGAACTCTAGTTGTGTCATTCTGCCTTCCCTCTCTAATACAAACACTTTGTTTGCTCTCCAGGTATCAGTGTAGGGAGCCAGTGACTTCTGCTACCTTCTGTACATCCAGCTAAACATATCACAGCCTTTCTGGAAGAAATCATGTCTCAGTCAGACTCTGAGGACTCGGATTCTCCTACACATGGGTTCTCTCTAGAAGTCCATGACCAGGATACACTGGAAGCCTTTAGTAAGGGAGACAAAGATGGAAAGAGAGAGAAGAAACCCCCAATGAACTCTTCAATCCAGAAAGAAAGTGACAATTTCCCAGGTGTTATTGGCTTCAACTCAGATTTCTTGTCTGGGATACAAGGCAATGGACCCAAGTAAGTTCATATAATGATGTTTATATAACAATGCTACAGTGCACTCACAAACACACATCTGAGGCAGCCATTTTGTATAATAATTTATCTCCTAACACATGTTTGTATATCATGTTATTATCTCATCAAAGTGGGTTAACTTACAAAATGGTTTCCATTCTATGTGCTTATGGGGCAATTAAAGTGTTTTACGTAAGAACAATATTTATAAAGTAGTCAAAATGTGTAAAGAATTTAAATTTGTGATCTTTTCTTTATATTAATTTAAAATTAATTTACCTGATATTGTATGACTCCAGTAACAATAAAAACAGTAAACAGAAATCAATTATTGCATGTACTGTATGAAGTTACATGAAATCTGCAAGAAATGATATAGTAAATAAACTTACTACATAAAATGTGGATAAGAGAGGGGTTAATTTAAGTTTAAGATATAGTTATTTTGGTCCAAAAGAGTACTATAAATGAAATGTATAAATGTGCTTTGTAAAGGGGTTTTAAAAAAAAAAAAAAAAAAAGGAGAATCCTTTTAAAAGAAAATTCTTTAAAAACCTTGTTAGGCTGTGTCATGGTTCTGATGAAGAAAGAAAATAAATAAAATACTTCTCAGTTAGTTGACCTAGTTTGGTCTCATGAAGCCCCCTTTATCTCTTCAGAGTTTTTCTCTGACAGAACATAATTCCTGTAGCTGAACTCTATCCCATGAGCTAATAGTGGTGATTTAAGACCTTTCAAACTGAATCCAGAGTAACAGACACAGCTTCAGAAAAATGTTGTTGTAGCCAATACTGGTCATGTGATCTAAGAAAAAGTGTTTTTAAACGACCCCCCTTACAACCTCAGTCCAACAGCAAATACGATTGGCTGCATCACCCACTAAGCTGACTGACACATATAGTGCTTTTTTTTATGTCTGTCCTATTATACATTTTGGTAGATAGAAGCTGTGCACTTAAATATTTATACGTTTTTATAATAATTGGTTTTATATTAGATTATTATGTTATTGTGTTCATAGATAATCTCTACATTACACAAAATAAGAAAAATTTAAGTTTTAAATAGTTTGCATTTAGTTTACTCTTGGGGTGTGTCTTTGGTTACCTTTCAGAATGTAAATATTGAACGTACCTCCTTGTCTTATGAGTGGCTCAGAGCCAATAAACATTTGCCTTTAGCCACCTAAGTGAATAGAAATTGAAATAATCTGAGCAAAGAGAGTAATGGTGAACTGTGGCAACAGCAGCATCTTTCCTAGTCCTGTTTATTAAGATGTATATGAATGTATCCATTATGCAAATGCCAGCACATCATACATTCAGACTATGAAGAGACTGATTGTTCCTCCATGTTCTACAGTAGCTATTAAGCTGATCATCTCAAACAATAGTCTTTCCTTACTGGTCAGTCATATGCTACCATAAGCCTACCATTTTTTGTTGTTGTATTTTGTACGGTGCTGTAGACACCTTGTGGTGCCATATAAACGATAATAATAATAATAATTGTAGCAAGGGTGCCCTCAAGTATGCATCCTTTGCCAGGACTTGATATGGCCACAGTAACAGAGAGAGAGAGATCCACCCCCACAGTGCTCTGGGGCAGGAAGGAGTTCCCAGAGAGGAAGTGAAATGTAGTGTGACTCAGAGAGACAGGGAGAGGAGAGCACGTGAGCCCAGGAGCTGCAGAGGAACTGCAGAGGAGTTACAGAGGAGGAATCTGCAAGCTGAGAGAGACTTGCCCAGATAGCCCAGGTGTTGTAGATAGGATATTTTTGCAGTATGGATAGCCCAGGTGTTGTAGATAGGATATTTTTGCAGTATGGATAGCCCAGGTGTTGTAGATAGGATATTTTTGCAGTATGGATAGCCCAGGTGTTGTAGATAGGATATTTTTGCAGTATGGATAGCCCAGGTGTTGTAGATAGGATATTTTTGCAGTATGGATAGCCCAGGTGTTGTAGATAGGATATTTTTGCAGTATGGATAGCCCAGGTGTTGTAGATAGGATATTTTTGCAGTATGGATAGCCCAGGTGTTGTAGATAGGATATTTTTGCAGTATGGATAGCCCAGGTGTTGTAGATAGGATATTTTTGCAGTATGGATAGCCCAGGTGTTGTAGATAGGATATTTTTGCAGTATGGATAGCCCAGGTGTTGTAGATAGGATATTTTTGCAGTATGGATAGCCCAGGTGTTGTAGATAGGATATTTTTGCAGTATGGATAGCCCAGGTGTTGTAGATAGGATATTTTTGCAGTATGGATAGCCCAGGTGTTGTAGATAGGATATTTTTGCAGTATGGATAGCCCAGGTGTTGTAGATAGGATATTTTTGCAGTATGGATAGCCCAGGTGTTGTAGATAGGATATTTTTGCAGTATGGATAGCCCAGGTGTTGTAGATAGGATATTTTTGCAGTATGGATAGCCCAGGTGTTGTAGATAGGATATTTTTGCAGTATGGATAGCCCAGGTGTTGTAGATAGGATATTTTTGCAGTATGGATAGCCCAGGTGTTGTAGATAGGATATTTTTGCAGTATGGATAGCCCAGGTGTTGTAGATAGGATATTTTTGCAGTATGGATAGCCCAGGTGTTGTAGATAGGATATTTTTGCAGTATGGATAGCCCAGGTGTTGTAGATAGGATATTTTTGCAGTATGGATAGCCCAGGTGTTGTAGATAGGATATTTTTGCAGTATGGATAGCCCAGGTGTTGTAGATAGGATATTTTTGCAGTATGGATAGCCCAGGTGTTGTAGATAGGATATTTTTGCAGTATGGATAGCCCAGGTGTTGTAGATAGGATATTTTTGCAGTATGGATAGCCCAGGTGTTGTAGATAGGATATTTTTGCAGTATGGATAGCCCAGGTGTTGTAGATAGGATATTTTTGCAGTATGGATAGCCCAGGTGTTGTAGATAGGATATTTTTGCAGTATGGATAGCCCAGGTGTTGTAGATAGGATATTTTTGCAGTATGGATAGCCCAGGTGTTGTAGATAGGATATTTTTGCAGTATGGATAGCCCAGGTGTTGTAGATAGGATATTTTTGCAGTATGGATAGCCCAGGTGTTGTAGATAGGATATTTTTGCAGTATGGATAGCCCAGGTGTTGTAGATAGGATATTTTTGCAGTATGGATAGCCCAGGTGTTGTAGATAGGATATTTTTGCAGTATGGATAGCCCAGGTGTTGTAGATAGGATATTTTTGCAGTATGGATAGCCCAGGTGTTGTAGATAGGATATTTTTGCAGTATGGATAGCCCAGGTGTTGTAGATAGGATATTTTTGCAGTATGGATAGCCCAGGTGTTGTAGATAGGATATTTTTGCAGTATGGATAGCCCAGGTGTTGTAGATAGGATATTTTTGCAGTATGGATAGCCCAGGTGTTGTAGATAGGATATTTTTGCAGTATGGATAGCCCAGGTGTTGTAGATAGGATATTTTTGCAGTATGGATAGCCCAGGTGTTGTAGATAGGATATTTTTGCAGTATGGATAGCCCAGGTGTTGTAGATAGGATATTTTTGCAGTATGGATAGCCCAGGTGTTGTAGATAGGATATTTTTGCAGTATGGATAGCCCAGGTGTTGTAGATAGGATATTTTTGCAGTATGGATAGCCCAGGTGTTGTAGATAGGATATTTTTGCAGTATGGATAGCCCAGGTGTTGTAGATAGGATATTTTTGCAGTATGGATAGCCCAGGTGTTGTAGATAGGATATTTTTGCAGTATGGATAGCCCAGGTGTTGTAGATAGGATATTTTTGCAGTATGGATAGCCCAGGTGTTGTAGATAGGATATTTTTGCAGTATGGATAGCCCAGGTGTTGTAGATAGGATATTTTTGCAGTATGGATAGCCCAGGTGTTGTAGATAGGATATTTTTGCAGTATGGATAGCCCAGGTGTTGTAGATAGGATATTTTTGCAGTATGGATAGCCCAGGTGTTGTAGATAGGATATTTTTGCAGTATGGATAGCCCAGGTGTTGTAGATAGGATATTTTTGCAGTATGGATAGCCCAGGTGTTGTAGATAGGATATTTTTGCAGTATGGATAGCCCAGGTGTTGTAGATAGGATATTTTTGCAGTATGGATAGCCCAGGTGTTGTAGATAGGATATTTTTGCAGTATGGATAGCCCAGGTGTTGTAGATAGGATATTTTTGCAGTATGGATAGCCCAGGTGTTGTAGATAGGATATTTTTGCAGTATGGATAGCCCAGGTGTTGTAGATAGGATATTTTTGCAGTATGGATAGCCCAGGTGTTGTAGATAGGATATTTTTGCAGTATGGATAGCCCAGGTGTTGTAGATAGGATATTTTTGCAGTATGGATAGCCCAGGTGTTGTAGATAGGATATTTTTGCAGTATGGATAGCCCAGGTGTTGTAGATAGGATATTTTTGCAGTATGGATAGCCCAGGTGTTGTAGATAGGATATTTTTGCAGTATGGATAGCCCAGGTGTTGTAGATAGGATATTTTTGCAGTATGGATAGCCCAGGTGTTGTAGATAGGATATTTTTGCAGTATGGATAGCCCAGGTGTTGTAGATAGGATATTTTTGCAGTATGGATAGCCCAGGTGTTGTAGATAGGATATTTTTGCAGTATGGATAGCCCAGGTGTTGTAGATAGGATATTTTTGCAGTATGGATAGCCCAGGTGTTGTAGATAGGATATTTTTGCAGTATGGATAGCCCAGGTGTTGTAGATAGGATATTTTTGCAGTATGGATAGCCCAGGTGTTGTAGATAGGATATTTTTGCAGTATGGATCGCCCAGGTGTTGTAGATAGGATATTTTTGCAGTATGGATAGCCCAGGTGTTGTAGATAGGATATTTTTGCAGTATGGATAGCCCAGGTGTTGTAGATAGGATATTTTTGCAGTATGGATCGCCCAGGTGTTGTAGATAGGGTAATTTTTGCAGTATGGATCACCCAGGTGTTGTAGACAGGGTAATTTTTGTAGTATGGATCGCCCAGGTGTTGTAGATAGGATATTTTTGCAGTATGGATCGCCCAGGTGTTGTAGATAGGATATTTTTGCAGTATGGATCGCCCAGGTGTTGTAGATAGGATATTTTTGCAGTATGGATCGCCCAGGTGTTGTAGATAGGGTAATTTTTGTAGTATGGATCGCCCAGGTGTTGTAGATAGGATATTTTTGCAGTATAGATCGCCCAGGTGTTGTAGATAGGGTAATTTTTCTACACAACAAACAAGATAAATGTCCAGGAATAGTGTGTTAGCTGATAGGCAGGCCATGTGTAATGATATGTAATGCTATGCAATAAGAGTTTTATTGTGGCTGAAAGATGAAATGAGATCTATGAATGGAATATTCTTTATAAACTCCACCACCTTCCCTGCTCTTTGAGAGCTATTCCTCTTTTCACACAATAATTCCACTACGCATTTCTTTAGAAAAAGTAGCTTTGCGAAACATGTGCAGTCATTTCTAATGGTTCACTTGTTCTCCTGTGGGGTAATATTTACATAATGATCTTTACATCAGCTCATTGAAGTCATTTATGCTATGCTACTTTGTGTATAAACTATACAGGGTGAGATGTTATGAGCTAAATGAGGACACGGAGCTTCATTACAAGGAACCACACTGTGGCTTAGTTTATTGGGGGGTTTTAATTTATGTCCCTTACTTTACATCCAGACTAAGATCAGACATGAAGTCATGCTGCCTAAACTAGAGTGAGATTCCATTCTTAACTAACCAGTAAACGGAGAGAGAGAGATGAGACTAACGGGACCTAGGGACTGACACTAGACAGCCTGTCTATTGAGAGTTTGATAAGGATGGAGGAGGTTATTAACAGGGTTCAATATGAGTTTGATGTTTTAAAAATGTAAACTTAAGGAGTGCTCTTTATTTAAGCTTAGAAGCAATGCAATATACTAAGGACTATAGACAGTCACATAATGGGCCAGATCCTGAGCCACGTTTCAATTACCTTTCAAGACGTAGCGTATTTACTAGGCACTCCCCTCGTTCGTACGTACATTGGCCGTTTTACACATCCCAAACCCCACCTTAACTTTACAGCGCGTAAGTATTGACGTACGTACAGGCTGCACTTACGTAATTACCTAAACACGCCCAGATTGCTGGATTCAAATGCCCCCCCCCCGCCTACGAATCACAATTACGGGTGTCGTATGGCTGGCACGCCCCCTCGTTCACAGTCATGCTGTTGATACTAGGCTGGTACGCACGTTCAGAGTAAAATCGCTCACGTACGTACTTCTGGATCTACCCCAATGTGTATAAAAAGGTCTAAATAACATAATACTGATACACAGTATTGTAACTTTCTAGTCAACAAAACAATAAAGACAAACAATATAAATTCAATAAGCTGGAAATTATGCTAACATTTTCCTTACATAGTAAATTATATTACTAAAGTAGTTTCCTAATAAGAGCAAAATATGATTAGTAGAACACACTGTTTTCGTAAAGTATGTAATGAAATAAGTTTTGCCCAATATTTGAACTTCAAACAACTGGCCAAGACAGAAAGATGCTTTCAGGTTTAATCTTAGTAAACTGCTTAGGTGATTATGTAATTCAGTTTTCACATCTGATTGATTTGTAACACTTAATGGATTATTTCAAGATTTTATCTGCAGGAGATGTTCTAGTTCCTGAAAAGGCACTTTGTGTGAGTTTAAGCCTTGGAGATCATGCTCATAGTCATATGATGCTGCACACATGCATTACACAATGAACAAAAGGGGGTTTACAATGTACAGTACTGTATTTCCACTAGACACTAGTTAAAGCAAAAATACAGTGCATGCTAATGCCAGTTGTAGTGCATCGGATCGCAATAAGAACCGTGCATCAGGACGGTGCATGCATTTCGCATGCCTTAATCCTACAATGAGGAAGCTGCATGGGGCTGCGTTGAGGAGATCCGTGCGAATATCTTTGCGGACACGGAAGTGTCCATAACAATGCACGACAGAGGGGAACGACAGGAGAGGTCCTCTGGTCTGAGGCCCACTGTTTGCACTTGCTCTTTAGTCTTTCCTTTTCACTATGGATGTAGATTTGGGTGTATGGAGCGGGTTTTACCGTATGCGCATAACCAGAAAACATGTGTATGCATTTTGGACATGTGTCATCATGCTTTCAGTGGGTGATACAGGGTTGTCCAGTGTGTGGCTGAGGTGGGCTCATGGTAGATACATATCTTTTCTGCCTGGTCTTGGTACTTACACTCACATTACCGATGTAGAGCATGTTTTACAGAAATGTTTCACATTAATAGTGTATATATATAGTATAATGCGCTGCTTACATATACTTTTACCAAGAAAAATATGCAAAACTGTACATAAGAATATTGTACTGAATATTAATGTGTACCATTCCACATTATGACTGACATTAAATATTAATCACTGCGACATTTGAATACATTTTTTTTTCAAAAATCTATTTTCTATTTATGTGTGTCTTTTCATTATACTTCTATATACTGACTTTTAAACCTAAAAAATAAAAATCTAGAAGGAAACTGAAATTACGTTGAGCAAAAAGAGGAAATAAAATGCAGTTTTGGGTGAGGTCCTATGAGTTAATATAACCATTTCCTCTACTTCATACCCCCATGCTCATACATTCCATTACATTCTGACATAAAGAATGTGTTGCCATGCAACGTACCCTATCACACAAATGAAGTGTGACTGTGAGAAAGCTACTGACCAATGGATTGGAAGAAGGTATTGCCTTTGTGTGGAAGTAGTTAAACAGTGGTATATGGCTAGTTTACAGCTTTCAGACAAACACCACACACATCACTTATTACTACACATGGCTCAGAGCTATAGACAGATATTTTAGCCCCTTGGGCAAAAGGTAAACTTCCACCCCTAGAATTCAACTGTAATAAGATTAACCTTAAATTGGCCAACAATCTTTCGCCATCCACTGCCTGGACAGTCTTCCCCCTCAAACAAACCCGGCATTTGGGGGAGGATAACTCATATTTGATGTATTTGACATATCACATTAAAACTCAAATTATATAGGAAAAATGATAAATAATTTGGACGGTGATAAACCTTTCATTAAACTGGTGATGTTACATTGACTTCACTAGTTCCTACTTCTAGCAGTCTTTGCCTGAAGGAATGATACCATGGGCCACATTTACTAAGCTGCAGGTTTGAAAAAGTGGAGATATTGCCCATAGCAACCAATCAGATTCTAGCTGCATTCTCTAGTATGCAATAGGAAAGTGAGAGCTAGAATCTGATTGGATGCTGTAGGCAACATCTCCACTTTTCCAAACCCGCAGCTTAGTAAATCTGGCCCCAATGTCTCACCACCATCACTGGTAAATCAACTTTATATATGAAGGTTCAAAGAAAGTATATACAGTATATATAGATTTATATTTGTTAGTCTTTTTTGATGGTTGTAAAGTAGCTGCATAGATATATAGAAATGCCATTTGGCAGAACATTATAATACATATACATATACACATATTTCCAGGCAAACTAGAATGTAAAAGTTGGTTCTTTTGTTTGAACACTATAAAATAAGTGGGACAGAGTGGGACTGAACCTCTTTATTCTATGTAAGGATGGACTTAGGACTAGATCTATGGTGGCTGCTTATGCCCAGGATAATTATAAGTTGTGTAATTTCAGAATTAAATTTTTTGAAAAACAAGGCATCTTGTAAAACATATGATATTTGATTATTATTCATTTGTGACTATGCTTCTACAAGGCACTTAAAGGGTCTTTCATACCATTGAAAATTAACATATTTTTTTTTCTTTGGGATGTCCAGATCCTGCTACTGGGATGACATGTTTAATAAAAGCCATGTGGAATTTACAAAATGGAATGAATAAAACTATCCCTATATTGTTGGATGCTGCAGCGAAGACCAAAAATCTAAAGGAATTTGTCAATGCAGGCTATACTAATGATTACTATCATGGTAAGTGCAAATACAACGTTAATTTGGTGGAAATACCCATTCAATGCTCTATATTCAGTATCTTTTTCCAAGGTTGTTGGTTGTGTTGACCATTCAGTTAGTAATTCCATTTTATTATTTTTCACAACATTGGGGAGAATTGACTAAATGATTACAATTGTATTTTAGCTTTGTGATACTGAGTAGAGTTCCTCCCACTCACACTAAGTCATGCTCATAAGAAGTTAGGACCGAATCCAGACTTACGCAAAATGGATGTTTTCTGATTGCAAAGATTGGAAAACGCATGCTATTTGGAAGTGGAAATGTGCACAGACACACTGTGGATAATAGTACACTAAGGATGTGCTAAGCATCCTCCACACTACCCAGACAGCTGATGTGTCCCCATGTTATGTGAGGACGCATCAGAAACCTTAAGGTAGGGGTCATGAGAGTGAGGAGAGTGGCCTGGAAGCAAGGGGAAGGCTGTATTGTGTCCTTAATGATCTAATGAGCTTACAATGGTAGATTCTACTATACAACGGACAAAAAATATGCAAAGGCAAGGAAACTGTTATAACACTCCCTTTATTCCTATGGAATTCCGAAGACTTCCAGGTGTATAGGGCTACCTTAACTCTACGTGCGTATGTTTGTGCTCAAGTTGCTTAAGTGCGTACTTAGCAAACCGCTAATCTTATCTCACTAAGGGCTCTATTTAATTACCTTAATGTTACTATGTGAACAAAGCTGCACCAGCTGCAACTTCATTCACAGACTTTACTAATACTTACCCCTCCAGCAATGTCCCATAATGGTCTACAAGCTTTTCACAAACATCGCTGGATCTCTTTGTGGGAATGAAGTCCCATTGAAGCCCTGCACATGTGCAGTGGCTCTCTTTTTGGGACTTAGTAAATATCAAGTCCCAGCATGGGAAACGTAGAGGTATAAAATAAAAGACATATAAAGTGAGTGTCTTGTCCACTGACTACTTGAGATCCATTTTCCTTTAAGAGTATTGGTCAATAGATGAAAATCCATTTTTTCCGATGAAAGAAAACCAGCATTTCATTTATAAATACATTTGAAAGAATTTCTTGCAATGACTTCAGAGTTAATGGGCTAAATCACAAAACACTTATGACAATTAACAATTTCTGATGTAATTTGTATTTTCTTGAAAGTGCAAAAAGCAGTACATAATCCTTTAAATGTCTAAATGACTGAAAAACCACTTAGAGGTTTTAACTGAGGGCAATCATATGAGAATTTATGTGTTGCTTACTCTCACAATGTCTTAGGGAAAAGTAGGTGCCAAATCAGATGTTTAAAGTCAACGTTAATCTCTTATAAGAGTAAAAAAAGGCATCTTTGCAATGCCCAATGGGGAATTTACATTTTTACTATGGTAAACAGGAGAGGTGAAAGCTTTGGTTGAGAAATTGATTTATGAGAGGACACTTGAAGATAGGTGGAATACCTGGTAGATATAGGGAGTAATAAAGGTGAAGTTCTTAATGTGGGAGTGGTTATGAGTTGTTGGGAAGAGCGACGGATCTTAGCAGAGCCAAGTGAGTGACTGGGATATGGAGGGAGAGGGAGTTCAAGATATAGGGGGAAAGGATTAAGGGAAGGTTTTATAGGTGAAGGTAATGATGAATATGAGGTGTATGAGAAACGGAATCAGTGTACTGTAAGTTGCACTGACAGATGACTAGAGAGTTGTATTGTGAGACACTAACTGTATTCAGATGCCAGTGTTACGGCACCACCGGATTTACCTGGGATGAGAACCAGGGTGGCCGTGAAACGAGTGAGGCTTACCAGGGCGCGGAGTCTAGCGGGACCTTGTTCTTCACTAGAGCCTCTGAAGGTGAGGAAAACGCCTGGCGCTGCAGGTTTACCCACAGGTTGCAGCCCCTGGAGCAACGCCCGGGAGAAGAAAACAGAAGCACAGAGGTCCACTGACTACTTGAGATCCATTTTCCTTTAAGAGTATTGGTCAATAGATGAAAATCCATTTTTTCCGATGAAAGAAAACCAGCATTTCATTTATAAATACATTTGAAAGAATTTCTTGCAATGACTTCAGAGTTAATGGGCTAAATCACAAAACACTTATGACAATTAACAATTTCTGATGTAATTTGTATTTTCTTGAAAGTGCAAAAAGCAGTACATAATCCTTTAAATGTCTAAATGACTGAAAAACCACTTAGAGGATTTAACTGAGGGCAATCATATGAGAATTTATGTGTTGCTTACTCTCACAATGGTAAACAGGAGAGGTGAAGGCTTTGGTTGAGAAATTGATTCATGAGAGGACACTTGAAGATAGGTGGATAGGTGGAATACCTGGTAGATATAGGGAGTAATAAAGGTGAAGTTCTTAATGTGGGAGTGGTTATGAGTTGTTGGGAAGAGCGACGGATCTTAGCAGAGCCAAGTGAGTGACTGGGATATGGAGGGAGAGGGAGTTCAAGATATAGGGGGAAAGGATTAAGGGAAGGTTTTATAGGTGAAGGTAATGATGAATATGAGGTGTATGAGACGAACAACGCAAAACACTGAGACAAAGACGGGAGACTGGGGGAGAGAGAGGACGGACGGAATGCACTGAACTGACTAGTGCAATCACTCACACAGCCAGACAAGCGGGAACCCCTGGAGAGTTTAACAAAAACAGTCACACAGGAGAGGTCAGGTAAAGGTAAAGAACAAGAAAGGACTGAACAATATGGTGGGAGAAAGGAGAGATGGGACACTGAGGGCAAGGCGGCGAGGTACTGGGAAGGATAATGATGGGACACTCAGGAATCAATAGAAAAGAGCACCAAGGCAAGTGAAAGCAAAGAGGCAGACACAGTGGCTGAAAACAGGAACTATAACCGGCGCTGATACTATGCCACAGAGGGTCTGATATAGGGGCTGGAAGTCTCCAATTGGCCACTAGCTGCCCAGCCTTCTGAGTGAGGAGGAGTCAATTCTTAACACTAAGAATGCGTCCAATACAGGTCTGAAACATGGGACGCGCGCACAAGACAGCCGCGGCGCCCACGTGTATCGGTAACTAGGACGCCATCACTAGGAGAGCCATCGGGTGGGGAAGTCCCAGAGAGGCCGACATGCGGTAGCAAAGGAGGTACAGGGTGGGCAGTCAGAGATCAGCTGGCCATTCGCAAGTGGCGACGGCAGCTTGTAACAGCCAGTTGATAATGTTGAGGCAAAGATATACAATTATATATTATTAAAAATGTAATGTAAGGAAAACTAGTATACAAATGATGGGGTAGATCCAGAACTCCGCTTCCAATCCGTTTACTAGTGTAGTGTATTTACGTGAGCGTACCTTCTATACACTCCCCTAGGCACACCCTTTGAATATACGTACGTACAGTTTCAAACCCTACCTAACTTTTGCCAGCGTAACCGCTCACGCCTGCACACGTACGTATAGGAGAGGAGTTACGCTGCTAAGTACGCCCATACTGTACGATTTAAATGCAAACCCTGCCTACATTGCGTATTTTAAGCGTACTTATGGCTAATGTAAAATTGTCACGCCCCCTTGAACGAATTTAGGCTACTGATACATGAATGGCCCATACGTTCATAGTTACATTACGTTACATAGCATATCATCGTGCGCATGCACAGTACATACCAAATCGCGGTTTTACGTATACCCCAGGCGTAAATTCGCACGGAAGCATTGTTCTGGATCTGCCCCGATGTTCCTAATGGGTTTCTCTCCTTACACTGGAGAGTTTCATTGTCTTAGGTTTCATTACCAAAATGTTTAGAGACTGGGTACAAAGCAGGCACTGTCTTTGTAGCTAAAGATACAAGAGAGAGCAGAGGTCTAGGGAGCAGGGGCAGAACTACCATTGGTGCATCGGGGCCAATGCTGATACAAGGGCCCACTAGCCATCATTGCAGCACCGCCGAAGCTCACCACTGGGTTACCTGGGATATCAGGGCCAAAGCATATGTTTTGCATCTGGGCCCACAACTCGCTAGTTCTACCTCTGCTGGATAGGAGAGGTAAATCTGGGGGTCATCAGCAGAGATGGTATAAAGGACAAAAATAAGATATACATAACATAAAAACACAATCATGCAGTACATAAATGCAATTTCCACATCATCCAAAGATATACTTACTTGTTACCCCAATAACGATTTCAGCGTGTATACAGAGACCCAGCTCTAGTATTTATATGCATTATATAACATTTTTATAATGATGTATTCCAACATGTTAAACTAAAAGGAAACTTTATATGTTGTCATGACTACTAGGCTTTCCCCTTGAGGCAGCTGGCAATATCAGAACATTTTGTGTGACAGCATAAGATGAGTTGTGTATATTTCAACCATATTTTGCATCTCTAAGGAAAACCCACCTGACGAACTTACACCATGGAGAGGTGCAGTTTCATATCTCTAACACCATACTTAGCCAACATTAGAAACCCTCACACCTACTCTACCTGCACCTTTGTGCTAAAGTTCCATATTCGTCAACTGATTTTAAATATGTGGGACCGGATCCAGATTTAAGAGCGTCAGGTGATTTACGCACGCAAGGTGCATTAATCACCTGACTGAACTGGAGGGCGCATGCACATTACTATTACTTTGTTCCGTCCGAGCCCACTTGCGTGCTAAAGCCGGCGGGAAGAAGCATGTAAAGTGAACAGTGTGGGAGGGGGCTCAGCGGTCATACGGAGCGCTGATCCGCCCGTCGCCTTTAAGGCAGGCTTATGGCAGCGTAAGCAGCCATAAAGCCCGCACGACAGAGGGGAGTGACAGGGGGTGTGAACTCCCCTCTGTCTCGCGTAATTTCAGACCCCCATGCGCACAGAAAGCACGCCGGAATCTGGATCCGGTCCGTAGTGTATATAACTGGGTGTATCTTAAGCTGGTTAAATTGAAATCTCCTTTTTTTTGACACCATAGCCTAAAACAGCGGTTTTCAACCTTCTCTAGGGGGCTACCAGTTGCCCACTATGGATTGATGTTAATTACCACCTTGCATGTCATGTAGGCACATAACCATGAGATGCAAAGATGCTATTTCCGAAATAGAAACAATTGAAAGCTTATTTTTCAGCTATTCTGTTTCCAAAATAGCGCTAATTAGAATGTTATTAATGAGTGGGTATGTGTGCTGCTAGGCATACTTACCCATTCATTCAGAAGCTGCCACTGCAGATCTGTTGCACTCACAGACCTGTCTCACCGGACTGGATAGCTGACTATTATAATGGAATCTGTGGGGATTAGTATTCTGTTGGGAGGTTTAGGGTTAGGCTGCAGGGTTGAGAGACTTGGGTCAGGCTGCAAGTAGGAGAGTCTTAGGGTTAAGTTGTGGAGAAGGGAGTTTTAGGGTCAGGCTGTGGAGAAGGGAGTCTTAGGGTCAGTCTGCGAAGAAGGGAGGTTTAGGGTTAGGGTAATGGAAGGGGAGGGTTGGGGTTAGGCTAATGGAAGAGGAGGGTTAGTTTTAGGGTAATGGAAAGGGAGTGTTAGGATGAGAATTAGGATATGGGTTGAGGTAGGATAAATACTCACTTCTTTCCGCTGCAGATTTGGAATCTTCAATTGGTTGACCTCGGTGGGACAAGAGCAATGGATACCAGAGCCACTTTGAAATTGGCATTCTCGCGGTCGACCTGCACCCCTTAACCACAACCCATATATTTTTTCTATGTTTTTGCATTGATTTTAAGGTGCATTTTCTAACTAGGCCATTTAGCCCCAAAATATTTGATTCATTACATCCTCTGTCATTTGGCATTGTACTTCCTTACACTTTGCACAGATGCCCTGAGCACCATTTGATGGTGGACCACTGTTTGTAAACCCCTGGCCTAAATTATTGCTCCTAGCATGGAGGAAATGAAATAATTCTTGAATGTTTAAGGGACAAGACTAATAGCAGTTTGTTTGATTCTTTCACTTTGTGATCTCTCAGATAATATATGGCCTCATTGCTATATTCTCATTTCAGTAGAGCATCCCAGAAGGGTATTTTATGAATATGTCCCACATATTCCACTGAGTCAGTTTCTAGAAGTAATTAAGAGTACCATTAGATAACTGCTGAGACATTATCTGTTTCGATGGCAAACTCATGTTGTATTCAATGCTATTTCCGCATAAACATATTCAACCTAATGTCTCATGTCCTAATGTTTTTTTCAATACATCTGCTTAAGGTGAGCCTTGGGAAATATATAGAAAGAAAAAGTAGACTGTGATATTTATTATTCATGTAAATTTTAGCAAGCAGAATGGTATCTCCATAAACACTTTACTGTCACCAAAGATTCTAGAATCACACAAAAGCCTGGAATAGAAAAAGTTGCTACAGTGTCAAAAACCCAGTGGTTTAAGGTAAAAATCAAAGGATGCAAACTTTTACACAAGCTTCTAAATACCAGGAACAGATTCCATACAGGAACGAACTCCTGAGATTAATGAACAAAATCCAAAAGCATCCATTTGCCAGATGTGTCAAATGCCCAGTCCGGCCCTATCGTTATCTGTGGCTATCAACACAAATAACATGCGACCACCTGAAGAAAGTATTTGCAGCACAGTAACTTGGCTCCTTCTGTAAATATTATTAAATTGGCCCCTAAGATTCTTAAACAAAGGGCCCGATCCATAGTTACAGAATTTCTGATTCACATTACTGCACATAGGAGAGAAGGGCACATCTCCCGCTCTCCTATATGCGGCTAGTGAATCTGTGACCTTATCTATTCCCCAATCATCTCCATGCGTGCGGAATAAAGGATCGTACCTAAGGGCTAAACCCAGGTCTGTACGATTTAAATGCCTCTCTGCATATCTCATGGTGGGTGGCCCTGCCACCTTTGTGGAAGCTAATTTCTGCACGGAACGCAGCATCAGGTAGCTGTGTTCCGATGCGGTAACACTGATAGTGCGTAAGTCAGCTGGATTTCTTAGATGAGGATCCAGCCCTAAGAGTCTAGTTAAGGGTTAAGAGGTAATTCAGCTAGAACTAAACAATTCCATGATGGTCTGCCTAGAAGGAACCACATATATCAAAAGGCTGTTTATGCAGTTGGCAAATTGCTTTTGAATCCCTTTAGAATGCAGAACTACTCTGGCAAGAGGAAATCTTTGTTCCCCATAATATAAATTGTTAACCTAAAAAGGAAACGAAACTAAGAAGCAGTTTTTACACTAGACATTAGGGGCCGGATCCAGAGCCTGACAGCAGCCCCCTGTCGTAATATTTACGCTCTGGCTTCACCGAAAATGGGAGTGGTACGTAAATGAGGATCATACATAAGGGCTTAACTAAACTGCATGCAACTGTACACATGCCACCCCATTCCTGCCTCACCATCAAAAAGGCATCCAGCATGGCAACCTTGATCCTGAGCATCTAGCCCATATAAGAATGCATTCATGCATATGTTCTGCGTGAGTTTCCTGCCACAGGAAGCTGGGAATTACAGGACCACTGACAATTTTCCACTGCCTCATTACCACCCGCACAATAGGAACACGATCCACTCCAACCAAAAAAACTCAGTATCCCAGGAACAGGCATGGTAACATCAATAGTGTCTGCAGCAGTGGATTGCAGGGGTCCCTCTAAACCTCGGGGACACGTCCCAGCTGTCTCTCTTGTCCCTTGTTGCCAGGCTTGCCCTGTAGAGCCGTAAAAAGCTCCCACAAAGGGAATAAAACCTTGATTTAATGCAAATCATGACCTCAATTCCAGTTCCCCTGCCAAGCATTATGGTGAGCCCAAAGGATGGGTGGGGTTTGGTGACTTAATTTTCATAATCAAGCCCTGTCCATCCCTAGTAACAGAATGCTAGCGCTATTAATAGGCATGGGCGGGACTTATTTATGTGATTTGCATAAAATTGCATCAAGTCCCACCCGCATGCTGACATCTCTTTTTCCCTTCAGAAATTCAGCAGCAACAACGATTTCAAGTCCACCACACTAGGGTTTGTTTGTATTAAGTATGTTTTTTTCCAAGCACAATTTGAAATAAATAAATAAATAATAATAATAAAAAAAATAATTATATATATATATACAGACCCTCCAACATTAGGTTCAATTTAATCCGCTCCTAAGCTTCCAACTGTCACACTCACCTGGTTTAAATTAATTAACTGACATTTAAAAAACGATTTGCCTCTTTAACAAATGTGGTGACCATAGTAACTGAAGGAGCAGAGTATTTTGTACCTAATGGAATGGGTCATGTTGGGATGTATGTATATGTATTTTTTGCACAGTTGTCCACTTATTATATAGTGTGTGGCAAGCTTAACACCACTGTATTTGTCAACTTAACAGATGTTATTGTGATAATTTTTATATATTTTTTTTCCTTAGGAGAAACTGCCCTTCACATTGCAATAGAGAAGAGAAATCTTGAATTAGTGAAGCTCCTGATGGAAAACAAAGCTGATGTACATGCTACAGCTGATGGGATGTTTTTCCAAAAGGACCAGAAAGGCATTAGCTTCTATTTTGGTAAGAACGCAGAAACATACCAGCATGCATGTTATACATTAAATTAGTAATCAGCGGCAATAAAGTACACAATGCTAATGCTTACCATAAATTGAGTGAGGTTTAGGGGATATTTTTAATGTCAGTTCAAATGAAGAAAGTGGACATGTGGAGATGTTGCCGATGACAACCAATCAAACTATGGCTTTCATTTTAGAAAATGAATCCTAGTATATGATTGGCTGGTATTGCCAGTATAGGGCAGTCTATATGTAAACCTACTGAACTAGCCAGGTTTATGAACTATACTATTGTCAATATAATATTTCTTTTCAGGAACCTTAATTCAGGGAGCCCTGTTATAAGAGTTACATGAACAGTTTGGCTTCATGTTTGCAAAGCACCACTAGCCTTACATATAGCTAGCCTACATATGAACCTAAAGAAGATTAGTATTTTTTACACTGGTAACATTATACATCTCTGATTGACTTCTGACTATTCTAATGCTGTCCACATATTATCCTGCCCGTGACAATTATTAGAGAATAATGCAGATGGGAACACTAACATTAGTTTAACAATATTTAATTTAGAAAGCACTGTAACGGCGATGGCCATGTCATGTGCCACAGTGGCTTTTCAATTGCAGCATTTGACATAAAGGTTCAGGTCAATCAGATCCATGAAACGTGAACTCATGATACCATATTGTTTGCAGGAGAACTACCTCTCTCGCTTGCTGCCTGCACTAACCAGCCCGATATGGTCAACTATCTTTTAAATAACCCGTATCGGAATGCTGATCTGGCTGCCAGAGACAGCCATGGAAACACAGTCCTGCATGCTCTGGCCTTAGTGGCTGATGACACAGAGGAGAATACTGAGATTATCACTAACATGTATGATGACATTTTAAAGAAGTCAGTGACGATCGATCCGCAGCTGAAACTGGAGGACCTTGTTAATGAGGAAGGCCTAACGCCATTAAAACTGGCAGCAAAAACCGGTAAAGTGGAGGTAAGTCAAGAAAAAGCAGCATCCATCAGAAAGATAAGCCAGTATTATGTTTCCTCTCAAAGGGCCGTATGTAGAATACCGGACCTATAACATATACGTCCGTTGTTTAGCGTTTTTCCCTACTGCGCATGCGTAGTACATTTTTTACGTTATCTTCGTATCTTTTCCTTACATAGATTGCGTAAATGCGGTCTTTCAGAATTCTCAGTGACATTATTTCAAGGTGAGAGACACCACAAACAACACAATGTACTGACTATAGATAATAATGTTTGTTCATTAGTATGTTTTACTGGTCATTGTAGACAATGCCTTTCATAATACTCTGAAGGACTAAAAGGGGATACATTAAGGACAGTTAGGTAATGTCTGGCATATTGTAATGACTTTCATGTCCTCCTTGTAACAATGAAGGACTATACTGTAATTTATCCAAAACATTTAGCATTCAGGACAATGAAGACATGTCTGAAAAATGCCCATTTCCCCATAATACTCAGTGTATTTCATGTTTACAGATTAGACCAGACAGGAGAACCATGGAAGCCAAGGTGTTGTGAAACTACAAATCCCAGATTGCTCCAACTGCATAGGTATAGTTAATACCTGCCAAAGCATTATGGGCTCTATTTACGAAGATCATTTTCATATGATTCACAAGAAAACAGGCTTTATCATATGAAAACGAAGAGTTCCTTATTTACAATGCTATCATCACCTTGGAAACCATGGTGACGATCGCATTAACACTCCCGATCACCGGTCCGCTCTAATGAATGCGGGCCGGCATTTATTAAGTGTCAGCGTGGATTTTAACAATGTTTAACATGTTAAATAACGCCATCTGAAGATGTGTAGTGTAAGTATTCCAGCGGTCTCCCCATATACCCCCCTTTTCTTCCCCCAATAGCTGTTATTAAGGGGAGGAAGGGGGGTACATGTCGGGGGACCGCTGCAATACAGTTAAGTAAAAAAAAAGCATTAAAATCTAAGTAAAAAAAAAACCATATATATGAATTAGTTTTAATAAAATTTTATCTAATAAACCTATTGAATAAAAAAACAAAAACAAAAAAATTGAAAACAAAGCTTTTAAAGTTACCTGACCGGGCACCCGTCTGGCTCTGATCCCGGCGCATGCACTTTATATCTGGTCTTGTGTGTACTGTATGTGAGGGTTCCGGAGAGTACCTGGGTTCCAGTCAGCACACCACGCTGCGGTTCCCCACTGTGGGTGCAATCCCCAGTGGCCAATCGTAACAATAGCAACCAATCAGATTCTAGCTGACTTTTTCTAGTATGTAATAAAAAAATGAGAGCTAGAATCTGATTGGTTGCTATGGGAAACATCTCCACCTTTTCTTTCCTGCAGCTTAGTAAATCTGGCCTTTGAAGTGCTAGAGAATGCCTAAGCCTGTATAAGACCACTTCTAATGCATTAGAAAGGGTGTTTCACAGCTTTTTAATAAGCTCATGAGCAGAGACAGCCCCAATTTGTGCTGAGCCCTAGGTGAAGTATGAAAATGGGTCCCATAAACAGACTAGATCCATTAAACACATCCATTAAAATCAGACTCCCATGTCAGAGCTAAAGTTATTTTAAATCAGAACTCATCCTTATTAAAATCAGAACCCCCTGCATCAAAATTCATATTAGGTTCCTTTCCCCCCCGTCAAATAGATCTCCAGATCAACCCTATTGAAGTAATCACCTATCCTGCAGGTCTCTTTACATCAAATTCCTTTACACAAGTTGGTGAATAGCCCAGGGCAGGGCTGGTACTTCGTCTTCTGGCATCCCAGGCAACGTTTGGCCCGTCTCCACCACCCATCCTCCACCTTCCTAGCTGAATTAAAGACAACCTATCCTGCAGGTCTCTTTACATCAAATTCCTTTACACAAGTTGGTGAATAGCTTCAGCCAGGGCTGGTACTTCGTCTTCTGGCATCCCAGGCAACGTTTGGCCCGTCTCCACCACCCATCCTCCACCTTCCTAGCTGACATCCATTAAAGACACAGACAGCAGCTACTCTACTGAAACTAATGTATCTGCTTTGTATTGCACTTTGCTTGTGCTAAGTACACTGTACTACAAAGTAGTATCCGATGCAGAAGTGCCAGCAGATCCACTGCGGATTGTGTATTCAATGACAGCTGATTGGCTAAGGGCCCTGCAGCTCTCCTTACTTTGTAGTGTTTAGCTGATCAGCGGTCGAGAATGTGGCAGTTAATCAGCTAAGCACTACAAAGTAAGTGCCACCCTCCCTGGCCTGGCCTCCGTGTCACATTCCCAGGCCTGGCTTCTGTGCCACCTTCCCTGGCGTTGGTGCAACTAGGCAATTGCCTAATCTTTCCTAGTTCAAGCCTGGTGACAGCCATCCATTAGTGTCAGAGGCCACACAAAACTCTGATTGGTGGATAGCTAGCACTACAACCATTCAACATGCTAAGACTCCTGAGTATGACAGAAGCCTGCCATACCCAGTTACCTGTGTAGCCAAAACACTATGCACCCATGAGGTAGGAAGAGTGTGACCCCTCTGCCACCCTTTAATCTGACACTGGTGCTGCCCTAATCCCTATACATTGTTGCAATATAGTCTGTATTTCACTAGAGACCAATGAATAGAATCATTTGTGGCAATGGCTCAGATCCTGGGCTACGGATGTCAGGGGAATTACGCACTTTGCGTGCATAATTCCCCTGTCAGCTATGATGTGCGCATGTGCACATCATAGCAACGCTAGTTACGTATACTGGCCGGTATGTTAAAGGGATCGGCCAGCTTGCTACGTCTGCCGTATCTCCTCCATATAGGCAGAGACAGACATTTAAATTAGGGACCGTAAATTTTAAGGTAGGAATCTTTACACGTAAGTGTCCAGATTTTACTACCTTGTGCACTCCCTGCTACGCTGGCGTAACTAAAGACCATGCACATCCGGAAAACGTGCATTGGTCTTGATCCAGCCCAATATGCGTAAAGAAATACAAAATGACTCATGTTGCTTTGTCTTGACTGATGATTATTGATTGAGCTTCATTGTGATTGTAATATACTATATGCTCTTGCAGATAGCATCTTATCATATTATGTCTCTCTTAACAAAAAAATCTGTAGTTACAGGTTGGATGTTCTGACCTTTTTTTTAAATTATGACATTTGTTTGACCTTTAGTTGTTCAAACACATCCTTCGAAGGGAAATTACAGAGCCGGAATACAGACATCTGTCTCGGAAGTTCACAGAATGGACCTATGGCCCAGTGCACACTTCCCTGTTTGACATGTCATCTGTGGACACGTATGAACAGGATTCAGTTCTGGAAACAATTGTATTCAGGAATAATGCCTATGTGAGTAGAAAGACACGCTGGTTGTGTTGTTTATAGAAGAGTATTGGAGTGTAGCACAGTGCTTTCCAAATACATGACACATTGGAAAGTGTATCCTAACATATTTACGTGTTTATTAATTGTCTGTTTTCCTAATGTTCACTATATAAGTCATAGTTGCCGAAAAAACAAGAGACGGCAGTATGTGATGGGATGTTTGGGGGGTGGTTTATGCAAATTATGAAGCCCTGACGTCGCTTCTGGAATTGCTAGGCGCTGGATCTGACATGTTTCGGACGTTCCGCCCTTTTTCAAGAATATACCAGCTATGTGATGAGACCTCCCCAACCACACCTCCTGTCATGCTCTGAGAAAGGGTGGACCGCCCGAAACGCGTCGGTTCCAGTGCCTAGCAATTCCAGAAGCGACGTCATTTCCTACAGACCGGAGACCCAGCTGACAACCGAGTAGCCTGCAATCATCCCGGGACTTTTACATCATCAGGACTCTTTTTTTCAGCATGCTGCGGTTTCAGTGGACTGGGATATAGATCTTGAATTCTGATACTTTGGTAATTTTTTATTCTTATGTACTAATAACTGTATTTTGGTTTCTTTTTTTGTTACATATTTGTTTGAGTGGAAAGAAATTATACCTTGAACTTTAGGACCTCACATTGGAGTAGTTTTATGTTTAAAAATAGGGAATATGTTTCCCCTTTTGGAATAGACTGCCAACATTACAGGAGTATCCCAGTGGCGCCAGTCTCTTATCTCCAAATAGTATTATTTCAGTTTAACTTTATTAGGGATTTATTGGTGAATCCCTGGATATAGAGACCAACTGCCTGGGTACTAATAGCACACCTGCTGTGCTTATTAATTTATTATTCTTAGATTTGACCTAAGGAGGGGAGACCCGCTGGCCAGGCTTCTTGGCATCAGTCAAAAGAATATGTCCATATCTAGATACTTCCATATCTTGGGTATCCTATACCTTCGGTGGGAGTCCCAGCTACAATAGGTGGCTTTCCGAAGTAGAGACAGCCGAAAGTTCATTTTAAGCTGTCCCTATTTCGAATAGCAACTATTTTAGATTTTTTTTTTTTTAAATGAATGGGTGAGTATGCAGATCAACTTACTCGCCATTCATTTTCAGAAACGCAGCTGGAGAGGTAAGTAACTTCTCCTGGGACTTTTAATGTTAGGGGGAGGGTTAGGGTTAGGCTGCGTGGAAGGGTGTGTTAGGGTCAGGCTGCGGGGAAGAGAGGGTTAGGGTAAGGATTATAGAGTGGTTTGGGGATACTTACCATTCGGAGCACCGTGGCCGTTTGCAACGGGGACCCACACCCCTATATCTCATACCATAGGTTAACACAGTACAACCAGCCTCCCAGGTCTTTCCATTAGGCTAGTGAGATTATATTGGACAAATATTGTGCTTTTCCTGTCTATATCATATAGAACTTTCTAATGTTTCTCTGCAGAATCGACATAAAATGGTTGTAGTAGAACCCATCAATCAGCTGCTGCAGGAAAAGTGGGATTCCTTTGCTGGATGGATTTTCTATATCAAGTCCCTGCTTTATTTTCTGTATATGATCCTATTCACAGTCACAGCTTATCACAGGCCACAGAACGGGCAGGTGAGAAGTTTCTGAAGACATAGAAAGAATTGAATCACAAATGTTTCATCCAAGATATTTTCTTCCTTGATTTTTTAAATTTGGAATTCTAATATTATATAATTATTGAATAATTGTGCATTATCTACCGGTATATGGCCACTGTATAAAATAATCCTATTCAGTTTCCAATACTGGGTCCAATACACAGAACACATCTGAGCTGTGATTTCCCCAGCTCTGCCTGGTATAACAGCCTGCCCACAACTAACACTATTCCTGTACTAGCCTAGACCCAGGGTAGTGCTGGGTATTGCAATTACCGTGAGTCTGTAGCTCCTGCAATATAGGCTTTATTGCGCATGCACTGCTGGCCCAATAACACAGGGCTTGTTTCAATCTCCACCCTGCTGCCATATTACCAGACTTATTGTGTTCTTTCCACCTAAATGCATGAACGATCAGAGTGTTGTAGTTATTACCTTCAAGGAGGCGGAAACATGGAACATAGGACCAGATCCTAAACTAAGAACGTCAGCTGACTTACTCACGCAACGCATTCTGCATCAAATACTGCGATCCGTGCAAATTCAGTCTCCATATTGGGGGCTGGCCCACTTACTGGGCTGTATTCAGAGCTCCAGCCGCAATGCAATTAAAGACCGCGTATACGCAATCAACGTTGCAAGAAGTAATGTAAATCACGTTACAAAATTACTGCGCATGCGCAGTAGCACATTTCTCAAAACTCTGGCCTCAGTTGCATTGCGGCTGGAGCTCTGAATACGGACGACTATGTATAGTATTGGCATGGTGGGTGGGCACAGGTATTTAAATCGTACAGTAGGTGGCAGTAGTAGAGCTTGAAATAGGTGAAGGGGAGAAACCTCAAAGCGCTGAAAGGGCCCACAGTAGGAAGTGTCAGTAAAAATAAATAAATAAGTGAAACAATATAATATTGAACTGATGGAATAAATGTCCAATAGGAGATTGCTGGTACTGATGGTTCTTTCTTCCCCTCTCGGGGATATGTAAAGGAGAAACAAATTGAAACAAATAACAATTTATTAGAATGATCCTACATAAAAGAACATAAAAATGGGCCAAAGTTCATACCAGGGAGATGGAGAGGCAGGAGGTGGGTGGAGACCGCTTTAAGATGTTAAAACCCGGGTAGAAAGAGATCCCAATCTGTCACTGCTGGCCTGGATGAAGAATGCTGGTCCTGTGTGCCGCCTGACGTACACGTTTCAGACCCACGCTGGGTCCTTTCTCAAAGTCAAAGTAGTAGAGCTTGGCTAATACCTAAGGTAGGATGCAGGACTCGTAAATCCCCTCCACACGTGGGAGTGCAGGGGAGGTTGCACTGTTCTTCTACATGCAGAAGTCTTATGTGGACTTAAGCTGAGTTCTGCTGCCATAAGGCAGTGTCTACAGTTAGGAACTGACATATTGATGGTAATCACCATCTGCAAATTGTCATAAACACATGCTATGTCTTTTATTATTAACTGACTGCTACTATTGCTGCTGTATAATTAAACACAATATAACAATTTCATTTATTTTCCAGCCACCATTCCCATTAGAAGGGACAGCCAAAGACAATTTGCGTGTGTTCGGTGAAGTCATCATCATGCTTGGTGGACTGTATATCTTCATATGCCAGGTACATCAGCAATACCATTATTCCAGTATTATTTGTCTGGATTCACAGTTACGTAGTTTTCGTGTTACGTACGTAGTTTTAAGAATTGAGCTACTACGCATGCATCGTAGCTTACTTACGCTATCTACATACCATTTCTGTATGTAGATTGTGTAAGCGCAGTCTAAACGGTTAGGGTTAAGCTGAGGAACATACAAGCTTAGGGCTAGACTGCAGGATATAATGGGTTAAAATTAGGGTTAGGCTGGGGAACATAGAGGATTAGGGTTAGGCTGCAGAAGATGGAGGGTTAAGGTTAGGGTAATAGAAGAGGTTAGGTAAAAATCACACCTTTCAGAGAAGCAGAATTACCGTCCTGGCACTTGCCTGCATCAATGTTTACTGAAATTGGAGCAGTGGCAAACCGATGTGTCTATAGCACCAGACCCCGTAGCAGTTCAGCAGCCTGCACTTAGCTAGTTCAGAAAGATATTATCAAGTTAGCACCCAACAAGACTGCAAATACATAACCCAATGTGCTTCACAAACCATAGCTAAGTATTTATTTATATTTTCATTTTTATTTTAGCAAATAAAATACTAATATGTCTTTGAAAGGCTGTAGAAAATCCAGACAAACACTGGGAGGTTATATACATATAAGCAGCCTGGTCATCTAATATATCATGTTTATTGGGGGTTGTGTTTAGTTACACTTTAAATAAAGATTCAATTGTCTTCAATGACATGCAACACAGTGCATAGGAATGTAACTGTTTATTTTGCTCTGTCTAGGTGATATATTTTTGGAAAAGGCGTCCTTCTTTACAAACCTTAATTATGGATGGCTACTTTGAAGTTCTTTTGTAAGTTCTAACATTTACTCACAATTAATTATATTCAGAAATAGAATATCATACCTCCCAAAAGTACTATGGCAAAAATGGCATAAATAAGCCTCGTTATGCCCTGCCCAAATGCCACCTTGATCCCGCCCAAACACTCAGTGCTCTACTTAAACCCTGCCCCTTTTTTGTGCAGCCGCACAGGAAAAAAATGTGCAAAAATCAATAGAAGAAACTTGCTTGATTAAGGAATAATATAATATGAAATATTATCTAATGATAGTGTATTATTATATATTATTTAATTCTGTGGGTTATGACTTGGGAATTGAGAGACTATCGTCAATAGCAAGAGCAAATAAACTCTTACCTCCTGACCAGCCACTCAACAGGGAATATCTGCGTAACATTTGTATTATTATATAATAGAATAATAAAGAATATGTTATACTCATCGGCTCGGTTCTGTCCGAGATGGGAATTACGTACTCTTACATGAAAGGTGCTTTCTCTCCCTTTACGCATGTCTTCTCTGCCGTGAAGGTGGAGATAGACATGCTAATGAGGGGATGGGGCAAGGGAAGCACCGTCACAATCAGTTATACAGCCGTAAGGCTGCATACATGATCGGAAAACTTAAGGTAGGAAACTGGACATGTAAGTGTCCAGATTTACTACAGAGAGCGGGGATTGCTCGGGTGCCCGCAAGTCACCCATAGGTCTGGATCTGGCCCATCACCAGCAACATCTTTCTTCTTTTTTTCCAGTTTGATCGACTCAGTCATTTTGCTGTTAAGTGGAGTCCTTTACCTGGCAGGAAGTGAAGTCTATGTGGCTTTACTGGTGCTTGCGCTAGTGATTGGCTGGGTGGATATGTTATACTACACCCGCGGTTTCCAGCAGACCGGTATTTACAGTGTCATGATTCAGAAGGTCAGCCTTTCTAAAGTCTTTCTGCTGTTTCATTGTGTTGTTTATTTGTTACCTGTCTGCTGTTTATATAAAACCATTTCCATTCTATTCTTCTATTATCATTACAACAGTGAAACCATTCCGGACATGTTTCAGTCTGGAAATGACATTTTTAAGGAGTTTTTTCTGCTATGTGTATTTGAAATTAAAGCAAAAATGACAAAACTAAAACCGACCTAGTCACGACAACAAAAAACAATAATGAATGATGAGATTCTTCAACACAGAAGGCCTGATGTACGGTTGTGTGTGTTTTTGTTGTACATGTAGTAAGGTGCAAATCATACGCAATTAGTGTGTGGAACTTTGGGAGTGGGAAGCCCTGGCACCCCCATCACAGGTCTTGCAGAAGAGGAAAGGGCCCAAATAACATTAACTGGGGTATCGGATATGCAATCAGCACTGGCCACGGATAGCACCTCACCCCCTTCATTCCCAACTTGCTCTCCCAGATCGGCTCCTATAACATCATCCTCCTCTTGCACTTGTTGATGCTGGCCAGCAAACAATGGCTCAGAACCTTCCCCATAACTATCTGGCACACTCCCAGCAACATCCTCCAAATCAGCCACCAAGGGAATATCTCTAATGGAGCTCAAGACTCCTGTCACATATGCACCACCATCCCTGTGACCTCTGCCAACACTCACAGTCTGTCCCCTCCTTTATAAACCTCTCCCCCTGTTTCTGCTGTACAATACCTCCTGAAGAAATACCAGCGGCAACCATCCAACCACTGCTGTGTCCAGCCTGTCTACCGCCACGTCTGCTGCCAGCACTTCCAAAGCCAGGGCCGGCAGCTCTAGTCCTATAAAGTGGCACATACGCACCACCATCCCTGTGCCCTCTGCCAACACTCACAGTCTGCCCCCTCCTTTATAAACCTCTCCCCGTTTCTGCTGTACAATACCTCCTGAAGAAATACCAGCGGCAACCATCCGACCACCGCTGTGTCCAGCCTGTCTACCGCCACGTCTGCTGCCAGCACCTCCAAAGCCAGGGCCGGCAGCTCTAGTCCTATAAAGCTGCCGACCCCTTCGGTGTATGGGAGCCGCAATGACAGGCACCCCAACACCTGGCGCAGGCTCCCATATGCCGGAGGGTTCGGCTTTTCCGACGTTAGCCGTGCCGGACACAGAAGACACACCACGCGATGGCGAGCCAGAGGAGGTAAGGCGTGCTTCTGAAGAACTGCCGAAGCCCAGGCCCTCAGGACTGGCCATGTTAAGACAACAGAGGTGAGTAACAGAAATACAGAAAATTTAAAGATAAAAATTAGAGATAAGGACCAACAGGCTAATAAAGGAAGGCAAATATTAGAATAGAAAAGCAAAAGACGGCAAAAGAAAAACGGCAAACACCAATACAGCTCACAACAGTGTTGCCAACTCTGAAACACAAAACAAGCAACCGAGGAGTTAGAAACAATATATATATATGTATATATGTATGCTCAAATGAGTCTATAAGGTAATTTATACTGCAGGTGCTCAAAGCAAGGGGAGTTTGCACAAAAACCAAAAAAACAAGCCCAAAAAACAGCGGCAAACGAAAAAAATAAGCGACTCAGGAAAAAACAAGCCCAATTCCGCTTCTTATAAGTGGAATTGGTAACTATGCTCACAATACCAACTGAAAAGAATGTAAGGTAGACAATACATATCCCCCTAACAATTTTTCAAAATAAGTGAATAACAGACACAAACAAGCACTTATAAAAAAACTTGGTCACCCCACCCTTCTAAACCAACCAATCACCTTACTCCCACTATTAACATATTTACAGAACAATCCCAATACATGTCTATTGTAGACTGGGGCCCAGTCGGCCATTTATATTACCTTGCACTTAAACAGTGCTTGAAATGCTGAACTATGCATACATCCTTGATGTGTGTCTATGGAATTGTACCAGTGTTGGACAGGTATATTTTGATCTTTTTTATAGTGCTGCAAATGCATAATCTCTATCTGAACTTTAGATAAAAATGGTGTACACAAACCCGACCCAATGTCACAATGTGCAGTACTGCTCTTTGCCAGCGAGCTATCTTTAGATTGTATATTCAAATCAAATACTTAAATGATTATATCTGGGAGTAATGGCTGCCTGGGGATCTGGGTATCCACCAATCAGCTTACTGACAGCCAAGTCAAGACTGCTGGCTGCTGCCTGGGAGGCAGGTAGAAAACGCACAGCCACTCTGATTCAGTGTAATCAGAGTGGTAGGGGAACATCTTTCTTTGTCTAGCCAACCCTTGCAAACAGCAGATGCATGCACGAGCCCAGAGCGCTGAAAAAGACGAAATCTGATCCATGTGAAAACAGAGGGAAAAAATGTGCAAATGCTACAAACTACTGCCTGCTACCTACCACACAACTCTATGAGGCCTGGACAGAGTATTAGCTAAACCATTTAAAAGACGACCAGATAGCATAATACATATTAAATTTGATGTGTAAAATCCCATGTGTAAGGGCCAAAACATGCTGGGACTCATAGTGTCACATCTGCACAAAGGACCTGATCCTGAACTCTGTCTGACACCCATCTTTCGTTAGCTGCTTGCGGAAGTCTGGTGTTTTTTTGGCGCTGCACATGCACGTGCCAAATGTTACGCTACGGATCTCCTTGCATATATGTGCTAGGAGATCCATCTGACGGGGCGTTCTGTGACATCGGCATGCCCAATCCATGCAAGGGGTGCCGGGATAGGCATCCAGATGAGGGTGGGTAAGCACCGCCACACAGATCTGTGTTTGGACAGACGCAGATCTGTGCAGAGCACTTAAAGTTGGACTGTGGATGCATCAGTCGTCCAAAACCCACACCTGGGAGTTCACTTCCCTCTTATGTGCGGGCTTTCAGACCGCCATGGCTTCGGAACACGCACAAAGATCTGGATCAGGTCCAATATGTGTACTGTGTTATTTCTCTAAGGCGCAGGTGTTTGAGGAGTATGATGTTTGGGTTAGTGGAGCTTTTTAATTCTCATTCCCAGGACAGATTTTCTTGCTGGTCCCTGATTTTAGAGTTTGTTTCCTGTCATTTATAAGCATTTTTTACACAGGCTGCACATTTTTCTATAGCCTGCAGGGCTCACATTGTGGCTCCACAGACAAATAGATTCTGCTAGGGCTGAACACCGCATAAATTACCATTTTTTTATGTGGCATTACAGCATTACAACTGATGTATGTGATGAACAAAGCACATTAACACCTACACATGATCTAAGAATAAACAGTGTGTGGAGCCATCAAGTAAACAGCTAGTTATATTGAAAATGCAGATTGAGTTCTTCCTGGGATTACCTCATTCTTTTACCTCAGTTTAAGCAAAATAATTGCTTTATAATTAAAACATTCCTTAGCATAGATCTAAATCTAGATCATAAATCCAGAGTGTTCTCATCCTAAATGGCTACAGAAGTGCACTTAGGAAGGGAAGGGGGAGAGGGTTCTGAGTTTCGACCAATCACATGTATTCCAAAAAACTCCAGTAATTGTCCTCAGATTCAGTAAATGACCTGAGAATTTAGGAAGTGGTATGGAAATATGCAGGTGAATCTAGGTAAATGGAATTTGCTAGCATTGCAATGAAAGAAGAATGTCCCTGTATTGCAGACCACCACACTACTGCACACTCCTATCATAGACCAGATAAATAAACTATTAATAATGTGACTTGGGTTCCACAACCATTTGAGGAGCTCCTGTTTTTGTGATTTTAGGGCACATAAAGGCTGATTTTTAAAAAGAGAGTATATAGGGCCATATCCAGAGCTCTGCAACTGAGACGTGCGTGGACTCCCCTGTCACTCTCTTCTCTTGTGTGGACTTATGGAACCTCATGTGTTTATACACCAACCGTCCATGCGGATCTGTGGGCCTCATCCAGACTTAAGATGGTTTTACGTATGCCAGCGTCCCTAAATTACATGCTTCAGAGGATAGCGTGCAAAGTAATGCAAATTCCTGCTCCCCACCTATCAGTGCTCTGATCCATAGCATGAATACAGACCCCCCCCCAACATGACCCATTCCATGGTACAAAATGCTCAGCACCTGAGCCTTCAACCATCAGTTACTATGGTAACCACATTTGTTGAAGAGAAAAATGTTTTTCGGTAATCAGTTAATTGATTAAAACCAGGTGTGTGACAGTTGGAAGCTCAGGAGTGGAGTATATTGTAACCTAATAGAATGAGTCATGTTAGAGGGTCTATGAATAAGGACTGGGACAGAGCTTGCAAGCTCTTTCTCCCTTCCTGGGTCTCCTGAAAGGAAGAAATGAAAAGTTGCATGTATGATCCATGGACAACTATAAGCATGTATTATGCTCTAGTTGAAATCTAACACACATTGAGATTGATTGTTGTGTAAAACAGTTTCTAATCAATGCAGTTGAACGCATTTGAAGCTTGCTAAAAGCCATCTAATGCTATTAACTTGACTCCCCCCAAAAACAACATGATATTGCCCAGGCGTAACTTTAAGTTCTTATTTTTAGAACTTTCTTAAGTCTGAATCAGGCCCTAAGAGAGGAAAGTTACTTCTGGGCAAAACCATGTTGATTGCAGGAGGAGTCGTGTTAATTGTATTCTTTTCCTGCAGGAATATATTTTTTAATTGCTTTCTGCACACAGATACTGACCAGCTTTACTATCACACTGTTATTTAGACTTGGGATAGGAAACATCACCTCTCAACTCTAATACTGTTTGCAACAGATGAAATATGACTCCCCTGCAATCAACATGGTTTAGCCCAGGAGTAACTAAGTTCATGCACTTAACTAGGTCTGGATCCAGCCCAATGTGACTTGGGTTCCACAACCATTTGAGGAGCTGGTGTTTATACACCAACCGTCCATGCGGATCTGTGGGCCTCATCCAGACTTAAGATGGTTTTACGTATGCCAGCGTCCCTAAATTACATGCTTCAGAGGATAGCGTGCAAAGTAATGCAAATTCCTGCTCCCCACCTATCAGTGCTCTGATCCATAGCATGAATACAGACCCCCCCCCAACATGACCCATTCCATGGTACAAAATGCTCAGCACCTGAGCCTTCAACCATCAGTTACTATGGTAACCACATTTGTTGAAGAGAAAAATGTTTTTCGGTAATCAGTTAATTGATTAAAACCAGGTGTGTGACAGTTGGAAGCTCAGGATGGGAGTATATTGTAACCTAATAGAATGAGTCATGTTAGAGGGTCTATGAATAAGGACTGGGACAGAGCTTGCAAGCTCTTTCTCCCTTCCTGGGTCTCCTGAAAGGAAGAAATGAAAAGTTGCATGTATGATCCATGGACAACTATAAGCATGTATTATGCTCTAGTTGAAATCTAACACACATTGAGATTGATTGTTGTGTAAAACAGTTTCTAATCAATGCAGTTGAACGCATTTGAAGCTTGCTAAAAGCCATCTTTGTTTTGCAGACCATCCTGCGTGACATGCTGCGCTTCCTGTTTGTCTATCTTGTCTTCCTGTTTGGCTTTGCAGCAGGTAATATTGCAAGTAGCCATCTACTGGTTAGCCTTGTGTATGCAATAATTCTCATATGCTAAGAAGTATAATTTTCCTAAATTATGCGCAGTACATGGAGTTGTGCATTGAAACGCATCTATTCCATGCAGGATTTCCTGTGTTATGCTGTCTCTTTGTGCATGGTAGATGGGCATTGGCTTATGTATGATTCAGTATTCTACATGCACAGACAGACGTGTAGACTACTTCAAGTGGGGTCCAGGGCACAGAAATCCCTTCCACACTTAGAAGTGCAAGAGGAAGTGCCCTGTTCCAATGTGTGCAGAATATGCGATAACAAATTCCGTTCCGTTGCGCAGGCTAACATACGGAATTTCCACTGGATACGTTTTGATCCAGTTCATTTTCCATAAGGTTTCCAGTATCTCCCTTTCCAAGAAAATATTAAACAATGATAAATAATAAACAACAACTTTCTTCTTCTTGGTCTAATTGTATTTATACTTATACAGTAATTGGAAAGACATTCCAACATCCACCAGCAGATGTCACTATTACACCTTCTAACAGCATAAATAAATCAAAGCGCACATTATGAATAAATAAAAATGTTAAACCTAAACTAAAAATGGAGAACAAAACAGAAAACTACAAATCCCATGCTTTCTGGAATTACCGAATGCTTGTCAGAAACATATGGTAGGCTGTCTGTCAGAAGTCTGATGGAAGTGCTTAAGGCAATGATGTCTCCATAGTGTGGAGTTCCCTTTAAATTTTACAAATAGACTGGATCCATACTTAAGTATGCATGGATTTGCAAAACTACGCACCCAAATGGCAAGTGCTCTCCCAGGACACTCCCCTGGTTGTTACGGATCTTTGCAGACTTCCGCCACCATAAAGCTAACTTAACTCTCTGTGTGTATCTTTGTGCAGAGTTTCCTAGAGTACACATGGCCTAACCCCGCCCATACTGCCCTATATAAATGCCTCCCCCCACCCACTTTTCTTAACTTCCTTCTTACAGAGTGCAGGCATGCAAAAGATACTTCTTGGTACCTGCTTTGCTAATGATCCCCCTATAATTCTTCCAGATTCTTATGTTTGAGATTTTCTTCCTGGTCTCCTTATTATCGCTATTATTGCTTCCTTCTATAAAGTTACGCTTCTGCTTTAATATTCCACATATCTTAAGATCTTTGTCACATAGATCATATTGATGTGTTTTATATATATAGACCTTGATGTACTGTTAATTATATAATTGATTCGTTGTGCTTCTGTCTCTACAATGTACCAGCATCTGCTAATGCGCTTACTATTTACAAGTATATTGTACACACAGAAATGCCTAATAATAAAGAAATAAAAAATAAATAACACTTTAGAGTACTGGTACACCCCTACTTATGGATGTCACTAGGTACGGAGATGAACTCCGTGCGTATTGTATTTTTGTGTAACATCTAGCTCTGCGCAAATCATAAAAAAGCCAAGTTACGCACAGCCTGCATATATTTAGGAACGTTATTAAGTGTGAATCTAGGCTTATATTTCTAATAGTTTTACTAGTATAACAGAAATAGAAATAGAGAAAGACTGAAATCTGGTGTGGATTCTGTCTTTGTGATGTATCTGGATTCTGTCATTCTGTCTGTCTCATGATGTGGTGTAGATACATGCACTGAGGCGGTATTACTAAACCATGACATGACAATACATGTTTTCCCTCACACAGCCTTTGTCACCCTTGTGGGGGAAGCACCTGCGAAGGCGGAGAATGAGACTGATGCTGGACAAAGTGAAGATGATGAATTTTCCTATAATGGATTTTACTTCACCTCCTTGGAGTTGTTCAAGTTTACCATCGGCATGGGGGACCTGAAGTTCAACGACAGCCTGAAGTTCAAGCACTTCTTCATGTTCCGGCTGATTCTCT
>WWET01000727.1:76752-90190 GCA_011038615.1 Limnodynastes dumerilii | reverse complement strand
CGATGTAACGCTGAGCGTTAGCACGCTCAGCGCTACATCGTACCTCTGGATCAGGCCCCATGTGTGTATTGTTACAATATTATATTCTAAATAAAAAGTACAAATTGTGACATGTGATACATAAAAAAAAAGAAGGTTGGTGTGAGGTAGAAGTCTTTTAAATGTATGGACAGTGGGCATGATTAAGGAATGGGTATTTTCAAGTGATATTGAAAGGTTTGTAGTTTTGGTATCCGTTTGCGACATGGGCTGAGAACAAATGTAAAAAAACAAGAAAAAAATTACATTTTTATTTTAAAAAACAATGGACTTTCAGACTAAGGTTTTTAAGTTTTGTGCAAAGTGCCTAAATATTGGCGGATTTTTTAAATGATTGCAAGTGGGATTTACTTTCAGTGACGACAAAACTCAACACCAAACCCCTAAAAGCTGGTTAAAGTAAAAACAAAACTTAACTCAAGGGCCAGATTTACTAAGCTGCGGGTTTGGAAAAGAAGAGATGTTGGCCATAGCAACCAATCAGATTCTAGATTTCATTTAAATATTGCATATTAGAGAACGTCACATAGAATCTGCTATGGGCAACAAATCCACTTTTCAAAACCTGCAGCTTAGTAAATCTGGCCCCAAATCTGATTTCATAAGTGTTTACAAACAAAACTGTATATAGGTATATAAGGTATAAAAAACACAAGCATGGCCACACAGAAGTAATACACACACATGGAAAAGAAGAAAGGTAATATGGCTACAGACAATGGGGTAAATCAAGATTTATTTATTGGTTTATTATTTAGTGTATTTACGCTAGCGTATGATCTATGCACTCCCCTAGACACGCCCATCGCTTGTACATTCTTTGGCCGATTTACACTTCCCAAACCCTGCCTTAACTTTTCAAAGTGTAAGTACTGACGCGCGTAATGGATTTATCTACGTTACGGCCTAACCCGGCCCATACTGTCCAATTTAAATGCCTCCCTCCGCCTACAAAGCGTAACTACGGGTGTCGTATGGAAGACCCCGCCCCTTTGTTTGTAGTTACGCTGATGGTAAGTATGTTCAGCGTTATGTGGCGTAACATCTGCCGTGCGCATATGCGGTAAATACAAATCGCCGAATTACGTCAGCGGCTAGCGTAAAATCGCTAGCGTGCGGAGGTTAGGATCTGGGACAATGACATTACTTTTATAAATTCTAGATAAATGTACTTTTTTTTTTTTTGTAGGTACGTGTATAAAAAAGAATAATGACAAGAGCTACTTTACATTTGCTTAGTAACAAAGACCACTTCCCCTTGAATAACTACTGTTTACAGAAAGTGGAACAGTAACTACCAGCAGCAACAGAAAGACAGACACGCCACAAGTCTCAGATCACTCTAGAGTAAGGAAGCTCCCACAAACCCCAGATGTATTGTTCTGACTTACAGTCCTCTACAATGCAGAAGATGGAACTGCTCAGCCACAGATGCTCCATTCACCATGCTTGGAGAGAGACAAGTGTTGGATTCCTGCTTCTATTAAGTAAGCTGATTGAACTTTCTACCTTTCCATCAATATAAATATACTTAACACAAAGGTCTATAGCTGCTACTTACTTGACAGGGGCTGTGGAGTCAGGCATTTGTGCCTTGGGACGATTAAATACTGGGTTGATTTGGGCTTGGTTGATTGTTCTCTTTTTTTTGTTCCTCCCTTTAAATGGGCAGTCAGATAGGGTCTCCCCTTGTGCCAACCCTTGCTAGTTTCTTAAACACGGCTTGAGGTTTTACTCTTGAATGTTCTTTTCTGTAATGTCATGCTGGCATTTTGCATATTCATATGGGATTGAAACACTTTCTGCAATGGTCACATCTTTATCTGTCTTTAATGATTTCTAGCTTGAACCATGTATATACTGTGTACTTACAGCAAGGCCAGGCAGACACCGAGACTATAATGCCATTGTTATTTACCTAATATTTAGGGCATGCCAATATTCTTTTGTCATACTTACCAGTATCTGGATAGGACACTTTGCCACGCTCTTTCTTACTTATCTTATTAAGAATGGTTTTGTAAATTGCTCTTTAGGGATCACCGTTCTTAAAACCTATATAGATTGTGGAAATAAAGGTTCTACGCATGTGCAGTTTAACCGTTCCTAAAAATACGCACAGAAATAGCAGCAGCTTCTTAACTGTGAATCCGGTCCCTCATCTCCTACAAAGAATATATCCTGTGTTTGGCTGTGAGCCAGACACTCTGTTAGTCTGCTCTTTTCTGTTATGGAGCAGGAGATATGTTGATATATTCGAACCAGGGTTCCACATATTGAGCCACTTTGCAATTGTCCTGCTCTGGATAATTGTGAAATAGACTTTTAGTTAGAACAATACAAATGGCTTTCTTGCATACAGAAACCTATATCAGTATTTGGGGAGGGTGCTGTAATGTTGAAACACACTCTTGAGGCTACTCAAATTTTAGAGTGTGCTCTGAGTGCTCCCTACCTCAAATATTGCACATGCATAAGGGAACGCATGGAATGGTGGATCATATGGAGTGACTTTGTAACGCCCTTACTGTGCGATTACCATTTCGGATCCCTCTTCAAATCTCATAATGCAGGACTCCTCGAGTAGAGGTTATAAGCCTTTTGTTATGAAGTCTGGATCATGTCCAATGTTTGCTCTGAAAGTAATAGTATGTCCTACTGCAAATTAGTGGAAAGAACCCAAACGTACAACTTTATATTTATAATATTGTTTTTGATACTTTGCAGTTCTAGTGCCTGTAGAGGGCTTCAATATCAATACAATGAAGACCTGGAGTTACAGTAGGAATGAAAACTCCTTATTTGGGCAAAATGTAATTCAGTACAAACATGACTCGGAGAAAGGGTAAGTCGCTGGACTCCAGTGATTCTGAATTCTCAGTCACCATAAATATGTTGTATTTCTTCCATATCTAACTCACTCACATGTTAAGACATATAAGTAACTATTAAACGATTTAAACTTTCTGGCAACCTTCTTAGTCTGCATGTAGCTAGCGATAACCAGAGCAGTACTCCCTCCAGACAGATATGCATGTGCTGCCATAGGTATATGCTTGTACCAGGGGCAGATTGGGAAAATAAAGTGGCCCTGGAGAAAATTCAGGAAGATGCCTCATGTGGGTGGGAACAAATCAACTCTAGGTGGGGCCAACAGGAAAGTAGGCAGGATTAGCACAGTTATATTAGCCCCTGACCTAAACCATAAATTGTTAAACTTTATTACAATATTAGTTAAACTACAAACAACAGAGTGCATCCCATATACAAAAACACACACACATAGTGTATCCCATACACAGACACAGTGCACCCCATAAACACACATACAGTGCACGCCACATACATACACACAGTGCATCCCATATAAATAGTTACACACAGAGTACTCCATATTTATACACAGAGTACACCCCATATTCACACAGTACACCTCATATACACACAGCGCACTCCATACATACACACACACAGTGCACATATATACACATATACATATATATACACACAGGGCCGTCAAGAGGATTTCTGGGCCTCAGTACAGCAAATTATTGATTAGTATAGATACATTGGCCCGTATTCAGACCACCGGATGCATTGCATTTACATCTGGTGTTTATCAAATTTCGGGAAACACCGGACGCTTATACAATACGTCCGATGGTCTGAATACAAAAGACAAAAAATTATGACTGCTATGTATTTGTGTATATATATATATATATATTTATAAGGTGTTGGTCCCACTACACACATACACACCTACATCACACACACACACGCTACATACATACATACATCACACACACACTACATACATACTTACAACACACACACTACATACATACATCACACACACACTACATACATACTTACATCACACACACTACATACATACATCACACACTACATACATACATACTTACATCACACACACACTACATACATACATACATACATACATACATACATCACACACACATAACATACATACATACATCACAAACACACTACATACATACATATTTACATCACACACACTACATAAATACATACTTACATCACACACACACTACATACATACATACATACATACATACATACATACATACTTACATCACACACACACACTACATACATACTTACATCACACACACACACTACATACATACTTACATCACACACACACACTACATACATACTTACATCACACACACACACTACATACATACTTACATCACACACACACACTACATACATACTTACATCACACACACACACACACACACACACACACACTATATATATATACATGCATACTTACATCACACACACACTACATACATACATACATACATATATACATACATACTTACATCACACACACACACTACATACATACTTACATCACACACACACACACTACACACACTACATACTTACATCACACACACACTACATACATACATACATACTTACATCACACACACACACACACGCTACATACATACATCACACACACACTACACACACTACATACATACATACTTACATCACACACACACTACATACATACATACATACTTACATCACACACACACTACATACATACATACTTACATCACACACACACCAAATAAATACATACATACTTACATTACACACACACTACATGCATACATACATACATACTTACAGCACACACACACTACATACATACAAACATGAAAAGTGTAAAGAATGTAATAAAACGTTCATGTAATCATACAATGTCTTCCTTTTCATATACTCTCCTGGCTTTCTTGCTGGGGAGTGTTTGATTGTTGGTGCGTCTTCTGAACGATTTACCAACACTGAAAAGACATTTACAGCTTTAAATGAAATCACCTTGACTGTGTATTAACCTCTTACCCTGCACAGATTATATCACGTATAGTATATATTTGTTGTTTTTTTTTGTTATCCCTCCCTCTTACCTGAGACAGGACTGTCCCGATTCGCGGACCTCAAAAGGAACAGTACCTAACAGCTGATGTAAGCCCCGCCCTTTTATTGACCCGCGAATAGGGACAGTCCCACCGCAGGGGAAGGGGGGCTCATTCAGCATCTACTTCTTCTCTCCGGAAGATCTTAGAGGGAAGAAATAGATGCTGAATGGCCCCCCTTCCCCTGCCAACCCTTTACCACATATTACCTCCTCCCACCTCACATACTATAACCACACATTACCCCCCACTCCCCTCACATACTATAACCACACATTATTCCCTCCCCAACATAACATGCATGCATTACACTCAGTCACACATAACATAACATACATGCATGCATTACACTCACTCACACATTACATGGATGCATTACTCTCAAGCACATACCATATATGCATGCAACACACACCTACCCCCACATTACATGCATGCATTATACTCAAACACATAACATATGCATGTAACACACACACACACACTTATACCCACACTTATACCTGATAACAGTGAGAAGCCAGTAGTCAGTAGCCTGGCCCACAGAGACAGGAATGAGGTCTTCTTATAGTTGCCAGGGGGCAGTTTCAGACGTTGCCACAAAGAAATAGGCAGCCAATTGTGAGGCTGCGTGTTGCTGAATGGGTTGGAGGCAGTCTCACGATTGACTGCCTGTTTCTCTGGCAACTGTAAGCTCCTGCCTGTCACCTACCAATCGTGTATGGTTTTTCGCACGGTCGAACGTACGCATTCGCCCGTCGTGCGAATTTTCGTAGCGCTGGATCAGGCCCATTGGCCCAATTCTGACACAGTGCTGTGGAGGCCTCTCAGGGGAAGTTTCATGAGAGGCCTCCGCAGTGTAGAACCAGAGCTGGGCAAGCAAAGGGGACACAGCAGCTGCTAACAAATCAGCTGATCTGCTGTCCTCAAAATAAAAAAAATGACATTTATTGATGAGGCGGCCTCAGACGGCATCATTAGGACACCAGTCTACCAGGAAACTTTGCGGTAAGGCCTATTATCAATCCACCTCTGGTTTGTACCCAAAGTGAAGAGTAGATTGCACAATAGTAAAATGAATAGTCTCAAAGGACCAGATCCAGAGTTTGAAAACAAGATTACACCTGGGCAAAACCATGTTGATTTCAGGGGAGTCCTTTTTCATCTGTTGCAAACAGTATTACAGGGTTGTCGACTTTTAACAGCTGCCCTCCGGGAGATCCCAATGGGAAGCTATAGATGCATGCAGGGGGCGGGGCTTAATGTCACGATTTATGCAAATCCTGTCATTAAGCTACGCCCCTTGACTATTAATTACCCATTTTTAGCTTTAATAGTGATGGGACGGGGCTTGTTGGCTTAAATTGCGTCATCAAGTTGCCAGACAGGGGGGCAGGAACTGAGGCCATGCCTCAAGTCCCTTGCAGGAGATTTGCAGGCTCTGCAGAACTTGCAGAACTGCTCGAATTTCGAGAGTCTCCTGGACATTCCAGGAGAGTCATCAACCCTGCAGTATTGAGAGGTGGTGTTTCCTAGCCCAAGTCTAACTAACAGTGTAAAAGTAAAGCTGGCCACTATGGGCCGGATCCAGGCTTGCGTCCGGCACCCCACTTACGCATGCACCCTATAGATGTTACGCTAATGTTACAAACGTAACACTAATGTACTTACTATTGTATGGAACTTAGTTCTGTACAAATACATTTCAGTACAAATGGGCTGTGAGGAAGCATTTACATTGTACAGTGGGGGAGGATTTTCATATATATGAGCGGATCAGCGGTCGTACGAACAGCTGATCCACACATTTCACACATGGCGGGCTTACGGCAGCGTAACTACCATAAAGCCCTCATGAGAGAGGGCAGTGACAGGGAGAGTTCACTCCCCTCTCTCATTCATACTGCCAGACCACTGCACGTACGGAAAGTGTGTGGGGGGCCTGTATTCAGTCCTAACTGTGTGCAGTAAGCAAAAGCAAAGATATATCCCTTCATGCAAAGAATACAATTAATATGACTCCCCCTGAAATCCACATGGTTTTGCCCAGTTGTAACTTTCCTCTCTTATGGCCGTGTGCAGAGATCTGGCCGCATTGCATATGCGGCTGGAGTTTTCCGATATTTTGACCGCGTATACGCAATCTACATTGCAACAAGAAACGTAGATGACGTTACAAAATTACTGATAGATAGATAGATAGATAGATAGATAGATAGATAGCGTTGCAAGTCCCTGCTGTGAAGACTCGCATTGTGAATTAAGGACAGTCAAAAGCTGTTTTTCAGCTGTCCCTATTTCAAATGTGAGTCCTCTCAGAATGTATTTTATGAATCGGTGAAGTATGCGTTGCACATATTCACCCATTCACTTTCGGAAGCGCCGCTGCCGGGGACTTAGGGTTAGGCAGTGTGGGGGGAGACTTAGGCTGTGTGTGTGGATAGATATGAGATAGATAGATATGAGATAGATAGATATGAGATAGATAGATATGAGATAGATAGATATGAGATAGATAGATATGAGATAGATAGATATGAGATAGATAGATATGAGATAGATAGATATGAGATAGATAGATATGAGATAGATAGATATGAGATAGATAGATATGAGATAGATAGATATGAGATAGATAGATATGAGATAGATAGATATGAGATAGATAGATATGAGATAGATAGATATGAGATAGATAGATATGAGATAGATAGATATGAGATAGATAGATATGAGATAGATAGATATGAGATAGATAGATATGAGATAGATAGATATGAGATAGATAGATAGATATGAGATAGATAGATAGATAGACAATTCATTATTTTACAGTTTCTTCATGTTTGTTCTGAGCTTGCACAATGTTTTGTATCATTCTGGTCTTTGAAGGGGAATGATTATGTCAGTGCAACCTCTTGAAATGTGTAATATACAATATAATACAGTGGTTTCTCTGTCTCTCACGTCCTGTTATGACTCATAATTACCACAACTACAGCTATGTACGGATGAGAATACATGAAGTGTTTTCCACGCAAAACACGTTGCTTAAAGTTATATTAAAATAATGAACGTGAACATAAGTTTCAAACACTCTCCTGATCATTTACATGGCTATTGCTTGTTCTTTTCTCCTCTCTACAGAGTCTATGTCACCTCACCGCTCAAAGATTCCAAGAAGAGGGAATTTGAAGGGATATATAAATGTGTGATTGACAATAGTGACAAAAAATTACATTGTAAAATAGACAACATTGGGCTGGCAGCAGGTAATGAATATAGTTTAATAAACTATAGTAATGTTACGGTGTAGAAATGCTAGAAAACCGCATATAAGCAAAACAGAAAAACTAGTTTGTATGGTTTTTACACAAGAGACCGGAACTAGAAGTACATTGAGATAATAGGACCTTCCGTGGAGTTGTGATTGGATAGAACTCTCCCCTCGCTTGTACGCCACTTTCGTTCCTAGGACCCTACCTTAACCGTTACGCATGGAAAATGGGACCAGGGTGCAATAAGGATCTACGTAAAGGCTTAACCAACCCCTTACTGTAGGATTTAAATACCTCCCCCGCCCACATGGGGGGTCATTCCGACCAACCGTCAGAAAGGCTTCCAGCATGGGAACCTCAATTTATCAACATCAACTTAAGATCACGCATGCGCAGAGTGCGGAACACACCCAGATTTTTGTAATTCTGGTTCCGGTCCAAGGTGAGTAACCAGAGTTTTAAAATAAGAAGAAGAGAACAGGTGGAAAGTTTACCCTGTGTGGATTTGCGAGGGAGTTAATAATGATCATGATAAAATAATAGTAACTTAACACACAGCGGCAGCTGGACTAAAAGATGAATATGGTTGTGAATAATATATAGCTCTTTTAACCTCAAATTGTTACTAAATAACTTGCAACCCCAAATCATTCCCTTGCCATATAGGATTTATAGCTACTGGTGGTATTTACACATGGAATACTATTTAATGGTTGTTGCTACATCTGGCGTATGTCAGGAAGTATCATGAATGAGATTTGATATGAGCAATGCTTTCATGTGTATTTAACGTTCATTAATGGAATTATAACGATTTTCAATGCAGGAAAGAATGCAGTGCCATATCCCATTGTGTCCCAAGCCAGACATTCAGAGAGTATTCTGGTAAGTTTCTGCAGTCACATAATGGTTTATATCATTGCATTACCATATCTTATCATCAATAGTTTTTATTAAAACATTTTTCCCAAAAGTGGGTACAGAAATAAAAAGGGGGAAATCAGGGGGGAATACAACACAGAAAATAAAGAAGGGGATACAAAAACTAAAAAGAGAAGGAGACACAGGATCAAGAAGTATCGTACAAAAAATAATCTCTAGACACTAACAAGATACCAGAATGTAGATAACAAAACATAGGTATCATCAATCATGGGCAGAGTCACTGAGGCTTAAAGGAAGGGAATCCGAGGCAGGTGTGTCAGAGAACTACGCAACCACCCCCCCACCTACCATCCGTGGCCAACTCGTACTAAGGAAAGCACTTAATAATGGGAGAGGATGTAGAGCATGGAACACCTTCTGTTTCTATAATAAAGTGATATGGAAATTTCAGTAACACCTTAGTGAGAGACGAGGGGTAAGAATTCTTCCAGTTCTGGGCTATAGCAGCCCGAGTAGCATTAAAAATGTGGACATATCAAGCAATCTTAGGTATGGTCAATGGGTAAAGGTGGAACAACAACAAATCCAGGGTCGGGGATAGTTTAATAAAAAATATTGTATTAACAAAATTAAGGGCTGGATGCAAGGGTATGACGGACTTGAAAGATATTACAATTACGACAGCAGTATTTTGATTGGTTGGACCACATTTTGTGCAGCCTGTCCAGGGTGAGGTCCGGCCTGTTTAATCATTTATTCTGCATCGCAGTGTTATTCAGGCACGTGGACATTCTATTAGAAATACTGTAGATTTGTTTCCATTGTGCTACAGAGAAGGTGTCATTGAAATTCAGGGCCGGATTCACAGCCCCGAACGTATTGCACATACGTCCTTAATTTACCGATAATAGCTACTACGCATGTGTAGTAACTATTTGACGTAATCAACGTATCGTTTTGTTATGTAGATTGCGTATATGCGGTCTTAAAGGCAATACGTAGATCACGTAAAATAGTTACTACGCATGCGTAGTAGCTATTATCGGTAAACTAAGGACGTATGTGCAATACGTCCGGGGCTGCGAACCCGGCCCTGGCAATTCCCACAATACTTGTGATTTGGCTTTAGCAGGCTCTTCAGCTTCCAATAGCAATTGATACCAAAAAGTTATAGTTCTTCTCCCCTCCCCTAGGTGCTTGTGAGTTTAGAGAGCTAAGAAAGGTCTGGGTCTGAGTAGCAGCAGATTGCGGCACATTCTATACAGCCATTATTTTAAAAACTGTATTTAATTTAGGAAGTCTCCTCCAAAGTCAAATTCTCACTGGATCCAGCTTTCCATATGGGCAAGGGATGATCCCTTCCCTCGCTCGCACAGAGATACGCTACCTGACCCCTACCTTAAATGTCGGTCCTCACATAAAATGGGGGACACGTAGCATGGAATTACTCTACACATTGCATACTTCCCCTCTCATTAGCGCAATCCTTGTCTGTATGCTGCCTGTCCCGCTGCCGCCTGGGAATGGAGCGTAAGTGAATGCGCTTTTACAGAAATTTCCAGGCCTAGTGATCGGAAAATGCCCCTTTTAGCATAGGTGTCCACCTGGTACAATGTGCCTTCGACATTCACTCACATACATTGCTAAATGCTTCAGAGTGTATTCTTTTGCCGCATATATAGACCTAAGTGCTTGTTACGTTACATTGGTAGCGTATATACTTTAGCGTATTTTCTATGCATTCCCCTCGCTCGTACGTACTTTGTCTGTTTTACACTTGCCAAACCCTACTTTAACTTTTCAAAGCGTAACTAATGACGTACGTAAAGGCTACATGTATGTAATCGCCTAAGCACGCCCATACTGTACAATTTAAATGCCTCACCCCGCCTCTGAAGCGTAATTACGGTTGTCCCCCCTTCGTTCGCAGTTACGCTGTTGATACGCGGCTGGTAGTACAGTCAGTGTTACATGGCGTAACATCGCCGTGCCGTGCGCAGTAAATACCAATGGGCGATTTTACATCAGCAGCTAGCGTAAAATCGCCCGCGTGCGTAGTTTAGGATATAGCCCATTGTTTTCATGGCTGTATTATCATAGCTTTAAGCACCAACATCTGTTAATTTTTTAAAGCATAATACATCCACTAAACGCAATTAAATGTAGAGTTCTAAAAAAATACGGTTTAGATTCCGTTGCACACAGGGTGCCTATTGTTCTGCAGAGAAGCTCTTCTTTCTCTATGAGCCCTCAGCAGGTGTTACATGAAAGAAGCAGCCAGCACCTGCAGGCACAGCAAACCCCGATCTTCATCTCTTTGTATACACTGTCATCCACTCTCTGTCTTTACTACTCAAATGAAGTCTTACATCTGTTTTCATATTTATTGGTTACATCCCCACATCTAGCAACTGCACATTTACTGTTACACTAATACACAACAAGATTTTGTTTTGCATTAGGCTGTTCCCTAAGGGCACGATTCAATTTGTTGCGAAGACGAGAAAAAGCTTGCGGTGCGCCTTTTCCTGTCTATTATAGTAACTAAAATTTGCGGATTAGAGGCGTGCATAAAATCCACAAAATAAATTCACAGAATTAGCTTTGCACCGCAAATAACGCCTAATTGAATTGGGTGCTAAGTGTCCCGTCTTTTATCAATCTCTATTTAATCATTGAATATTATTTCAGAACATTTAATAACAAATAAGTAACATCTATGCATGTGTGCGGCAGATGTTACGTCACGTATCTCCTAGCGTACGGAACTCAGTTTAGGGGGGGTGGCACTTAATTTCCACATACCTTGTCTGTTGGGGATAGACATGTTAATTAAGTTCCGGGCGTGGTGATAAGCAGTTCCGCACTGATCTGCAGAGGTACGTATGCATGTGCCTTGGATCACACGTAGCCCATTCAATATATACGGAATGGGCTTTGCGTGCTGATTTATGTGCTGTTTTGTGCGCTGATTTATGTGCTGATTTGCGCACTGTTTTACGTGCTTTCTGCATCAGGCCCACAGTCTAATATTTTTATTTGCTAGACCAAATGGGCAACTCCACAGTTTCCTTTTAACTAATATTTGTACAAGATCTTGAGATTTTAATTTACCTTTTCTATTTTTTTCCTTATCTTATTATCTTTTTTAGTCAAGACGACATGAGTTCTTGATTTATAACAGCTGCTGTAACATAGCCAAAAGGACTCAGCAAGAAAGCTCTGTTGTTTGTTATTTTGCAAAACCCCAATTTTTTTTTTCTTCTTCTCCTTTCCTTTACAGACTTGCCAGCAGTTTAAGGAACGTAAGAAACACAGCCCTACAGAGGAATTAAATAGTGTTTGCTCACTGACTAATGGAAAAAGCTCTAGTAGCACACAGGTCTTCCCTGGTCTTGCAAAAACTGGTATGCATAAAGCTTTATTAACCAAAAGCATGAGGTACATGATCACACTACTGTGGTCAGTCTCACAAAGTAACATGTCAGAAAGAATTTATAAGATATTGCAAAATATTCAACCATTGGAGCATTATTTTTAGGACATATTAGAAGACTGATACTAGTGATAAAGCTTTCTTTGACTTATGCATTTTGTCTTTTAATGCAGTGTACGATTCTTTGGCGGAGAGGAACAAAAATAACAACAATAATAATGCCATGGATGAACTCCCACATAATGCAGGTCAGTGGTGCCAAACAGTTATATAAATCTCAAATGATCATAAACTGTAAAGGTCATTTAGGAACCATAAATATATTAAGGGGTTTAACCAGACACAAATGTATTAGAACATTAGGGCATGCGTATAAACTGGTAGGCTTAGAGGAAACGTGTGAAAAAAAATGGTAGTTGATAAGTGGAATAGTCTACAATCTGAAGTGGTAGAGGCTAACACAGTAGAACAATTTAAACATGTTTGGGATAAATATAAGAAAGTCCTTCATCATAAATTCGATAGAGTATCAAATTGGGTCAGACCAGATGGGCCAAGTAGCTCTTATCTATTGACACATTCCAGGGGTGTCACAACTTTTTTTTTTTGGGGGGGGGGCAAGAATTTAGCCCTCCCCTTGGCGCCATCTCACCTTAGTGCGCCCCTATCTTGGTGCGCAATAGGAATTAATGGGGGTGTGGTTAACATATTGGGGGCTTGGTTAACCCATTAAATCCTCCCCCCTCCCAGTATTCTCATCATGTGTCTCCAACTACCTCCCCCCCAGTACTCCCATCATGTGTCACCAGTCCCCC
>WWET01000727.1:65033-76405 GCA_011038615.1 Limnodynastes dumerilii | reverse complement strand
CCCTCCCCTCCCAGTATTCTTATGTGTCTCCAACCCCCTACCCCCAGTACTCCCATCATGTGTCACCAGCCCCCCATCATGATTTTTAACTTATCTTACCTCACCTCATCTTTCTCCGCTGCGCGCTCTCCTCCTCCTTTCTGAGCGTCTGCGCCGCGTCTCCCCATGCCTCATCCGCTGCCGGGCCTGTTGCTGCACCCTCCCAATCCGACGCCTATGTCACATTCTATGTTTCTATAAAGGTGCAAAACTCCTGTGCAATCTGACAGGCCTAGAAAGCACTTTCCATCGGGCCAAGTCCCATATTTGTCTGCCTTGGGATTGCTTAGCCACCTGCTTGATTTTCTATTTAAGGGGAAGGTTCTATATTTTATTCTAGGAAGCAAAACCCTGCGTGCAATGGAATATAAAAGAATAAAAAAGTAGATAGTTGAATGGCCAGCACCTCTCCATAAGATACTTGTTCTAAAAAGAAAGAGCGTGCATTTCTGCTTGTCCTTTATAAAGCGGGATTCAGGTTGACCTATATCTACACAGTGATCTACGGTCATGCCGAGAGGAGTCATAAATTTGTCTTGAAATAATTTGTGCCACACAGAAATGAATGACGGCTGAGATGTAACCCAATAAATATTCTGACAGTCATACATTTGCTGCTTGCACATATTCATGCAATTTATGTGCTAATAATACTGTATTCTAGGAATGTATTTCAATGAGGATATAATGGGAACAACGGCAGGTGATGAGCAAAACAATAATAACAATAATAATAATATTCGTGATAACAGTAACGAGGAAGAAGGTGGTAAGTAAATATTTTTAAATGATTAAATATTTTACGTTTTCTTTAGTTCATATTTACATATTGAAATGTTTATATTGATCTTTATTACTTTAAGGGGCATATATTGTCTTGATTTCCACCCTGCATAAAAGGGGAAAGAACGTCAGAATGTTGTTACATTATCCGTCATTTTACCTGACCAAATAAGCTGCGGCAGGTAAAAGGGTTAGGTATTAAGGGGAAGGTTATGGTTAGGTTGCGGGGCATAAAGGGTAAGGGTTAAGATGCATGGCATGGAGGGTTAGGGTTAGGCTGCAGGGAATGGAGGATTAGGGTTAGGTTGTGGGGCAGGAACTGTTAGAGTTAGACTGTGGGGCATGAAGCTTAAGGGTTAGGGCTGAAGAAGGGGAAGGTGTGGGAAAGAGAGGGTTAATTAAGGGTTAAGGGTAGGGTTAGGTTAAACACTTAACTTTTGGTGAATGACTCTTTGCGACTCCAGAAGTCACATCACATCACAGCCACTCTCTAAAATGCAGACTGCCAGCAATTGTCGGCACTCTGCACTCAGCTGTAGTACGATGGTCTCATAACTAAAGACCATCACACCAGCGAATCACACTCCTTCTATAGACAGAGGTACAAAGTGTAGATAATCTTCAGTCTACATGCAGAGTAAAGCATACATCAGCCATAGCACAAGAACTGGGCCTGTCACTGTTTACTAAACCACACCAGTGGCCAATAGTGCTGAACCCTGGACTGGATCCAGATTGTGGGCCACTGACGCTTTGAGAATGTATAAGCATTGTGCACATGCATGAACAGGGCGGTTCTGCATTGGAATGAACAACAAACCTTTCTGAATTATGCAAAGTAACTCTGATGGCGATGACCCGCCTACAGCGTGTACGTATTGTGGGCAAAGGGAGGTATTTAGATTGCACAGGCTTGGCTAAGCCCTTACATATGATCCTCTATTACGAACAAGTCCATTATGCATAGGCGTGTGTATAAAAGATAAGGCAGGGTTCAGGACAGAGACGGAACTAGCCAGCTGTGGGCCCAAGTGCAAAAAATATGCTACGGTCCTGATGATATCCCAGGTAACCCGGTGGGAATCTTCCACAGTGTGGTGATGACGGCAGTGGGCCCTTGTATCAGCATGGGCCCTGGTGCCATTGCACCTGTTGCACCAATGCTAGATCCGCCTCTGGCTCCATCCATGTGGGGGGGTGCACTAGAATTTAGTATCGCACTTAGTGCGTTCTTAGTTCTGGATTCAGTCCACAGAGCATGGCAACACCCATAACACTTCCCTTACACGGACGGGTTTTTCGGTGACTTCCACCTCCATAGGGCACCCTTAACTCTCCGTGTGTACTTACGCACGTATGTTACTTACATACGTGCGCATTTATCTAACCGCGCCCTCAAATGCCCATTTAAATGCTCCCCCCCACTTACGTCTGGATTAAAACCACGCCCCTCCGTACCTATGTCCCTAGGTGTGATTCACAAGTCTTCTATTCGCCTTCTATTGTTGAAATGTCTTTTACATTGCTGCCAATGTTTTGTTTACAGCATATCCCTTTCATTACAATTGTCGTACGTTCGCCTATATAACCTTGTTTATTAGTTTTGTGTAATCACAAAATTTTATGTTTGTCAGGAACGGAGATTGCAATAGTTCTGGATGGCTCAGGGAGTATAAACAAGAAAGATTTCCAGATAGCAAAGGATTTTATATCCAACCTGATAACAAAAATATGGGAAAAGTGTTCAGAGGTTTGTGACATTTAATTTATCAGTGTTGGAAATACTGTTTTGGAATCAATAAAATTAAATCTACTAATCTATAAAAGTTATAACCAGGTGGGCCACTCCTTGTGTTGCACAGGCTGATTGGGAGATGGGAGAAGTTACATGGTTAATCTCCCAGTCAGCCTGCGCGTTTTAATGGCTTGTGACAGAAGCTGCAGAGCTACTCAGTCTTCCAGCTTCCGCAGCTGCTATCACTGCCACAATACAGTGTGCTTAAGAAGAGGATGTCAGTCATTGACTTCCATCCTCATAGACAGCTGTGAAGGCCTGGAAGATTGAATATTTGTGGGGGCCCCTAAGGGCTAGATTAACTAAACTGCGGGAATAGAAAAGTGGAGATGTTGCCCAAAGCAACCAATCAGATTCTAGCTGACATTCTGAATTATGTAATGGGAAAGTTAGAGCTAGAATCTGATTGGTTGCTATGGGCAATATCTCCGCAGCTTAGTAAATCTGGCCCTATGTGTTTTTATATTCAAAAAAAGAGTTAATCATACGATACGATTTATTAAATGACTTTATTTATATTTGTATATTTGGTACAGACATCTAGTTATTGCTTAAATATAAGCCTCCCCACTTTAATTACTAATTACTGGGAATTCTGAAAATGTCCTGTCCTTATATCCTCAAAAGTTAAATTTTTCTTTCTCTCCTTAGTGTGAATTTGCAGTTGTTCAATATGGGGATATAATACAAACAGAGTTTGATCTCCTGGACAGTTCTCGGGACAGCAACTATATCTTAGATAAGACTCAGAAGATCCAGCAAGTGGGAAATGTGACCAAAACGGCCTCAGCTCTTCTGCATGTCCTGTGGGTAATGCCTGAGTCTCAAATGTTGACAAATGTGAAGCCCAAAGCAATCCCATGGCACAGAAGTCCATAAGAATGAATATGGTGAAATAATGCTTAGATTGCTGGTTGATCTAGTTGGTTAGGGTAGTTTGAGTGGCACACTTTCATGTACAGAGAGGGAAGATAGAACAAAACGTGAAATAAGCAGTTGAACACATAGGGCCTGATCCAGAGTGTGACGCCCATGATAGCTCTTTGTATTTCTGCATTCCTTTGCACTGAGCATGCAAAGTAGAAATGCATTTTCCGATAGCTATGATAATGTTGCATTCGCAAGTGCAGTGTTCCCAGGACAGATCTGGATCCAGAGTTCTATCCCAGGACCATTTCCAACGAGAGGGCAGTATGGAAAGGGGTGTGGAAAGTGCTTACGCTATGCGGGAGGTGGGAGATATGTACTATCCAGACTTTGCACCATCATCATTTTAAGTGAGGACAGCACAGATGTTTTAAGGGTCCTCCGATAGTATATCCATACGAGCAAGGGGAGTGGACTCCTTGTGACCATACTACTGAAGCAGGATCCATTAAGGATCTGGCAACATATCCCTGCTGTCCCTGCAGAGCTCTGAGCACAGCGGCATTGGAAATCTGGACACTCTCAATACTTCCAGTAAACTGTTATATTTGTATGCAGTGTGGGATTGTAAAATAAAAGAGGACCTGATTCACACTTAAGAAAGAATTTAGGAATGTTTCTAAATTTACACATGCAAAGATAAGTAAGAACGATTCACAGATCCTAAAGAAAAATGCTAACCACATCCCTAGCTTCTTAGGAGTTAAGAAAGACTTTAGGAACGTTCCTAAATTTACGCATGCAAAGATAAGTAAGAACAATTCACAGATCCTAAAGAAAAATGCTAACAACACCCCTAGCTTCTTAGGAGTTAAGATGGTTATATTTAGGAACGGCTTTGTTTCCCAACTAAGAATCGTGCGGATATTTAGGATCTTTAATATCCTCATGATTTACAGCTAAGCAAGCTAAGATAAACATTAATTGATTCAGTTAAGAAGCAGATTGATTTTCGTAGGCTCTGTGTTTTATAATTAACAAAAGTATCCAAAAAATGTATAAAATATTGCAATATGCAAAAATTTAGAAAATTGTTAAAATCATAATTACTAATTGAAGAATTAAGAAAGAACTATTCAGCTTTCAAAGCTGTTATAACATAAATATATATATAAATTAGACCTAAATTTGTATCTCAAGGTCTCACACAAACAATGCAAACATGCTACAAGGTAAATAAAAACAAAATTATGTTTAAAAAATGTTTACAACAAACAATGAAATCATGCACAAACGTAAATAATGATTACATTTCAAATGAAAGTCAAACACAAAATGGTGACATAACAGCAGTTTTAAAAGACTGTTTCAATCAAAGTGAACACATGCATTCATTATAATCACACAGCAGCTGTGTGCTGAACAATAAGCATGAGACTTTGCCTCTCTGTTAACCCTGCGGATATAAACATAAGAATAGTAAGGAGGCATTCTTAACTTTTCTTGTGCATATATTATTCTGCGCAAGCCCTTCTTAACTGTGAATCATTCTTAAGTCTCGAGTCTACTGTACATTAGTAGCCCGAATGCCTCTCATTTGCTTTGAGTCTTGCTCCTCTAGCCACATATGCAGATGTCATTACATTCTCAAGCATGAATCATTCCTAAGTAGCCATTACTCTCTGAATCATTCTTACATAGTTTAAGTGCGTAGTTTTGAGTTCTGAGCATGCTCAGTTTAACTGTTCTTAAATATACGCACTGTTCTTACTTAGTAGCACATCAGGTTCAGAATTCCTATGCGATCAACAAAGGGCTTATTCTGAATGGGAAAGGGTTAATCCAAAAGTACTGCTCACATCAACAGCGTGCAAGTCAGTACTGACCCAATCATCAATCCAGAATACTGCTCACACTAACTGTAGGATTATCAGCTTAATGTACAGGTGTTCCTAGCCGAGCACACAGGGTCAATTAACCTAAAATGCACATTTAATATTATATATAATCTATGTCTATAACTTGTGTACGTTATATGCGATCCTTAGTTAAAACATAGCATTACTAATACAACATAATAAGCTACACTACAGGTGTAAACATGACAATAATGTGACATTCTGTGGATTATAGCTGACTGGAACCTCCTGTGAATAAAAAATATATTTAGTGACTTGAAACACATTTTATTTATTAAATAAATAAAATGGTGCAAGGCATAGCACTTAATGAAGGAAATAAGATGCAATTCTAAAGTACAATAAACAAAGGGTAAAAAGGTGCAATGAAAATGTTCCAAGGACCCTTTCACCCTTCGTTTACTGAACTTTAGAATTGCATTTTATTTCCTTAAATTTTATTGATTTTTCTAATACCAACACCCACAGGAGTACATTAACGCTATGTCTTGCACCTTTTTATTGAAAAACCCAGGTAGCACCTTTCACACTGTACCCCTACTCAAGTCGGACCCGAGAATAACCCTTCTTTTGTCCCGAGTCATTAGACTCGGGCAGAGGCACCTGGACCCTTTCACACTGAGCCCTTACCCGGGTTTTTTCCAGCTTGCCCCGGCAAAAACCCGGGTTTTTAGGGCGATGTGAAAGGGGTAGTAATGAGATCTTGGACTGAAAAAAGACATACCAATGGTTCACCATGGAAACTCCTGTAGTGTGGATCCTTATGGTGAGAGGGAATGCCTATACCGTATACTGACTAAAAGGGAATGGCCATTTGCAAACTCAAAAAATACCTCTAGCGGAACGACCATTGCTTAAGTAAATAGGGGCGTCCTTAGCGGGAACCCACACCAGTCAGGATGGGTTGCAATGTGTTCTGGTTGATGGGTTCGCACACATTGAGGATAATTGGATGTACTGTAACATGAACACTTGAACACAGAGTATAACTTGGATATATAACTTGTCATTACAAATTTTACTTGAAATATTTAACATTTGCAAAGGTCGCACAACTAATATGTTACTAGTTAGTAATTGTATGATTTTTTAATTTTTTAACAGAAACAACATTTTCAATGAAAGTCATGGATCTAAGAAGAACGCCAACAAATTAATCTTGGTATTAACAGATGGAGATATATTCATGGATCCGGTAAACATAACAACAGTCATTAATATGCCGAAGATGCAAAGCATTGAACGATTTATAATTGGGGTGAGTTTTATAAACAACCTTTCAGGACATGCTGACAATCAGTGTACTACATAGATCATGTCTGTGCACTGTCAGGGAAAGGGTAATTAGTCTGCAGGAATTTCTGAGCCTTGTCTGTAATGATTAATGTTATTTACGTAAGTTATGTAGAATATAGGCATGTAAGTGCTTTAGGCACGGATATGTGAATCGCACTTGAGGACATACGTAGGGAGGGGTGGGGTAAAAATACGTACTTGAAAATGAACATTAAAGTGGGCGGGGAGAGGCATTGAAATGAATGCTTAAAGGTGCGGCTATAAAGAATCGATTGCACGGCCGGGAGAGGGGAGTGTTATGGGTGTTGATGGGTGTGGCTTTGCTACGTGCGTGCGTATAATTGTGTACTTTTAAAAAACGGATCTGTGAATACGGCCCTTAGTGTCCAATCCGACCTCCAACTATCTTGTTGGACTGACATTGGATAAGTGTGTATACTCACATAAAATCTCATAACATTCAATACTGGTTGCTTGGTTAGGTCAAATTATTTTTAAACCTGCTTAAAAATCAGCAAATCCACCAACCACCAATCTGGCCCCCAATCACCCAACTACAAGTGTGTGTATGCTCCCACAACTGCTGTATCCAACTCTTCTCCAGATTCTGACATCATGAATCAGTGCTATCTTTGTGTGTGACTGGGAGATGGTCTGGTAAAGATTGGAAGAGTGTGTACATTGACACAATCCTTTCAGCAGATTTAAGCTGGCCACACACTAGAGCGATTATCGTGCCGATTTAGCAATTATCGTGGATTGGCCGAATTATCGCTCTAGTGTGTGGTGCCGATAATTTACTGAAACGGCTGATAATAAAAAAAATGGCTGCCGTCAGATAATCTGATCGGGTGGTTTGCATTGCAATAAAAATGATCGTTTATCGCTAGCAAAATCGTGCAGTGTGTGGGCATTTCAGATAATTGTATGTCCTCTCTCCCTGTCTGGGGGTACAGCGCTGTATAGTCAGACAGGGAGAGAGGACATAGCGCTGCAGAGCCCCACACACTGACAGGCTGCAAGCGCTCTGTCCTCTCTCCCCCTGTCTGGCTATACAGCGCTGTATAGCCAGACATAGGGAGAGGACAGAACTCTTGCAGCCTGTCAGTGTGAAAGCTGGGTCTCCTGTCAAGACTGACAGGAGATCCAGCCAATCAGGAGAGAGGCTGGCTGCAGGCTCTCTAGCAGAGATTATCGCTCCCAGCCTGTGGCAGTGTATAAATCGTCCCGTTTATCTGCAGCCACATGCTGGGAGCGATAATCGCTCTAGTGTGTGGCCAGCTTTAGATCGGAGAACGTTTGTAAAATTGGACAAGTGTATCAAGGATTAGGTGTATCTGTGACCTTGGTATTCTGTAGTATTATGTAAACAGTCTGGTCAGGTGTTGTAACTGAAGAGGATTGGACAAGTCTGTACCCAGATTATCATCCACAAAAACATTCTTCCATGGACCAAGAGTTCCCCTTTTATATCTCTACTGTATGAGCATTAATTTAATGTAATCACTGTGGTGGCACCAAGCAGTCTAAACAATGGCAAGACTCCAGACAGTTCATATCTATCACAAGAGATAGTGCTTAGCGCTGACCACAGTAAAGGAGAAAGACAGAAATAAAGAACAAGATATATTTTATTGATCACATCAAACCACACTAGTAAAAAATAGATAATAAAAAGATAATTAAAAATAAGTAACAAGTGGTAGAGATAATGGTATGTGTGCAAATGGGCAGTCTGTCTTAAGACTGCTGCAGAAGGTCTGTTGCAATGATCCCAAAAATGTCCATGTACAGCAAGAATCCGTACTTATATATTAGTTTGATCTGTTAGTATGGTGCCTGAACAGTGGGTGAAATTCCTTAGGGCAATCTCGCCCACTTTGAATGAAATAGAAGCAGTCTTCGTCAAAAACAGTCTTCAATATGGGAAGAGAAGGGCACCGTTGCCCCTTTTGCTGATGCTGATCGTGTTCTGGTAAAGAATAGTACCTTAAGGTAAGCGTCCAGGGGTTGAGGTGATGCTCTCCCCTCTTGTGGTGGTGAGGTGTCAGTTCACGTCCCGGTCTATGTCTCTTTTTCGCTTCCGAGTGTGCTTCGTTGTGGAATAGATCGTGATGCCGTTTCTCACAACCGCTGTCTCAGGTATCTGCTTCCCGATGTGGGTATGCTGATGCCAAGTCAATTTACAGGGTTTTTTTTTTATGTCTTTTTGTGCAACATTGTTTTTAATTGACCTTGTAAAAAAAAAAAAAAGATATTTCATTGTGGAGGTGCCCTTTATGTCTGGTACAAAGAACATTTAGGGGCACATGCAAAAGTCTCTGATTCACACACATAAAAGGGCTGTTTCAAAGCTAGGCTAAGCCCATTGGGGCACATCCAGAACAACGCTTGTGAGCAAATTTACGTGTGGCGGACATGTAAAATTGCGTTTTGATAAGTACTGCACATGCGCATCATAGAAAATACGCTCCATAACGTAGCGTAAATGTGAACGTATGGGCCATTCACGTATTTGTTGTGTAAATACTTACGTGTGGGCGTGCCAATTTTACATGAGTCAAAAATACGCCTGAAATACGCTATGTAGGCGGGGGTTTGTATTTAAAGTGTACAGTATGGGCGTGCTTAGCTGCGTAAATACGTGTTGCACATACGTACGTGTGCGGATGACATCGGTTACGTGAGCAAAAGTTAAGGTAGGGTTTGGAAAGCGGATCTTGGACAAATTACGTACATTCAAGAGGTGTGCCAAGGGGAGTGTATAGAAGGTACGCACGCGTAAATACGCTACGCTAGTAAACGGATTGCAAGCGGAGTTCTGGATCTACCCCATTATTATTATGTTTATGGAACTTATACTCAACAGCTCTCTCAGTGTATCCATTACCAGTCCCTCCCATATCTATTACTGATGACTTGTAACTGCACACATGACAGATGGGTTTTCTACAAACAAGCCTATGCCTGTGAATAGGGCAACCGGGTTCTTTTCAGAGAGCCTGTTTTCAACTAATTAACTGACAAACATGAATTATCCCCATGGACTTTACCTGGTGTGCATTGTTACTTAGTGCTTTCTAACTCCTGGTTCTTGATGAGTATATGCTGCTGGTTGGAGGTCAGAGAATCTTCAACGCCCTAAAAGAAAAAAATAAGTCACCCTCACAATGTTCAATCGAAGGCATCAATAATTTTATTCGAAGCGTTAATTGTGTCAGGGGGAAGGAATGAGGATTATTTGATATTTATTGAAGATCTCTGCAGGTTGGAGGTGCATTTAACAAAACCAAGGCTTACAAAGAGCTGAAACTTATAGCCACAGAAGAAAAGGATCATGTCATAAGGGTGGATGACTACTCGAAACTGGATGGCCTGATATCTTCCTTGCAGCAGAGGATGATTGGAATAGAAGGTAAGACTACCTATATACTTTTATCCCAGGGGTTTTTGTTGGATGGTGGGTGGTATTATTGAGGAACAGACCAATGACTCAATTTTTTAGAAAACTAAAGCTCTCCAGTGTAACTTTAGGAAGGTTGTGCTTCACGATGATCCTGTCATATGTAGTATTAAAACTTCAGTGATTCTGGGTGAGTGTCTGTCAGAAGAATACAGCCTGTGGCTAATGACCTCCCGTTCGGCCCCCCCACCTACCACTTAGGGGGGTATTCCCTGTGGACTGTGTGTGCTCTCATTGGTGTTATATTATGCTTCAGAGTGATCTTCAAGTCTTCCTATCTAGATTATTAGAACATATATATATATATATATATATATATATATACACATCATTTATATGCTGCTATATATTTCATATATGTGGTCTCAATGAGCTTTAATATCCATGTGTATGATACATGATTTTTTGTTAATCAATTTTTAGAGTATTGCTCTTAAAATAAAATATTATTGTTTATACCTTTTACACAAGTCTGACCCGTTTATTAGTTTTTTGTTTATATTAGGTCCCCACAGTGCGGCTATTTTTGTAATTACTAGAACCTAATTGGTTGCTATGGGCAACATCTTCACTTTTCCAAACCTGTAGCTTAGTAAATCTGGCCCCATATCTGTAAAATGTATTTTTAAATGCATAAAACTGGACACTTAAAATACCCCCCCCCGCCTACTTCACGTAAATCTCACGTATTGTTGACACACGTAAAATTGGCACGCCCACACGTAAGTATTTACGTTAACCATACGTGAATTTCTCTTACATACAAAAATACGCTACGTCAATATGCGTATTTTCCCTTGTGCGCATGCGCAGTGCGAACGTTTCTGCGAATTTACGTCTCCGCCACGCGTAAATTCGCAGAAATACGTAGTTCTATATCTCCCCAATTATTCTTAATAATAATAATAATAATAATTATAATAATAATCCTGACATGGCAGTTATTATCGGACAAGAGCAAAGTTTGGTGAACCTTCCCGATAGCGCTGTTCCCTTAGAAACAAATACATTTTCCTTCTTCTTTCTCTGTGTATAAAAAGAGGAATTTTAAGCAAAACACAGTTTTGCTCTCTCTTTTTCTGCTTGGTAAATGGGACCCAGTCACCATTAAACAGCTGGACTCCTTGCTGCAATGTTATTAAATGAAGTCTTTATGTTTTCCTTTCCTCCATATTCCTCTATAGTCCTTATTTGTGAAATATTCAATGAT
>WWET01000727.1:9693-26504 GCA_011038615.1 Limnodynastes dumerilii | reverse complement strand
GAGTCCCAGCATGCCTTAACTGCAAAAGCATAGCAGATACCTGACAAAGCATGATGGGAATTGTAGTTTCACAACACCTGGAGTGTCACAGGTTAGCCATCACTGTACTATGCTGTCCAGTCCTGTCCTGTATGTCTGTACATTATATTATTATGTACTATGCTGTCCATCCCTACCCTGTATGTCTGTACTATATATTATTATGTACTATGCTGTCCATCCCTACCCTGTATGTCTGTACTGTATATTATTATGTGCTGTCCATCCCATCCCTGTCTTGTATGTCTGTACTGTATATTATTATGTACTGTGCTGTCCATCCCTGTCCTGTATGTCTGTGCTGTATATTATTATGTACTATGCTGTCCATCCCTGCCCTGTATGTCTGTACTGTGTATTATTATGTACTATGCTGTCCATCCCTGCCTTGTATGTCTGTACTGTGTATTATTATGTACTATGCTGTCCATCCCTGCCTTGTATGTCTGTACTGTGTATTATTATGTACTATGCTGTCCATCCCTGCCTTGTATGTCTGTACTGTGTATTATTATGTACTATGCTGTCCATCCCTGCCTTGTATGTCTGTACTGTGTATTATTATGTACTATGCTGTCCATCCCTGCCTTGTATGTCTGTACTGTGTATTATTATGTACTATGCTGTCCATCCCTGCTCTGTATGTCTGTACTGTATATTATTATGTACTAGGCTGTCCATCCCTGTCCTGTATGTCTGTACTATATATTATTATGTACTATGCTGTCCATCCCTGCCCTGTATGTCTGTACTGTATAGACATTGAGTAAAATGGGTGTACATGGTCATTGAGTTTAGACATTTCTGACACTAACAGGTCTCTCATGAAGGTAGATCATTTGATATGATCATTTATTTAGAATAGTTTATTTACAATTGTTGAACCGATTTTAATTGTATAAGTTTTCCTCTTATTAATTCATTAGTTAATGAATTAGTTCACACTGAGCCAAAAACCCGGGATATTGCAGGGGCAAGGCCGAACAACCCGGCTCGAGGCTCAGTGTGAACGGTCACAACTGCCGCGACCCGGGGCGAGAGACCCGGGAATCAGACACAGTTTTTAACAAGGGTTATTCCTGTGTCAGACCTGTGTCGCCGGCAGTGTGAACGGTGCGATCTGGGTTTTTTAAACCCGGGTCGCACTGAAGAAAGCTGATTGGAGGGAGAGAGATGCCTAGACATGTCATCAACATTATGCTACGGATAAAGACGGGGATAGAAGCAGCAGCCATGTCTCACTGGAAAGATCAGGAGGTCCGTGAGCTTTTAGCAATTAGGGGGGAGGAGGAGATCCAGAAACAGATCTCAGGAACTGTTAGGGATGCCACGGTCTACTCTAATATTGCCAAGATCCTCACAGAGAGGGGAATAAAGCGCACCCAGCAGCAAGTGGTAAATAAGCTAAAGGCTCTACGCAAGCAATATGCCAAGGTGCACGACCACAATATGAGGAAGAGTGGTGCTGCCCGGAAGAACTGGCCATTTTATGACCAATGCAACATGGTCTTTGGGAACAGTGCCCTATCAAATCCTATTTCCCTATTGTCCTCCTGCAGTGCCTCTGACTACACTGTGGCATTTGAAAACAGCACGTCTTGCCTTTTGTCTCCGCTCCTCATAGAGGATTCCACACCAGAGCCGGAACCATGCGAAATGAATTCGACAGCTACCACAGAGGACACCCTGAACAGTACCATTAACGAACTTCCCGAGTCACAGGGTTTAGCCGCCACTCAATCACCGTCACTTTGTGAACCAGAAACACAGAATGAGACCAGACCATTACATGCAAATAGTAAGTATACATTTTTTTATTATAAACACATCAACATCAGTAGACCAACACGTTTAACTAGATTATAAATTCTTACATTGTTTATAAAATATTGTAAATTTGTAAACAAAAAAACAAATAAAAATTAAATCATTTTTAATTGTAATAACCTTTGTTCATAAAAGTTTTAAAAATATGAAAAAAACGCACTTAAACTTTGATAAGGAAACTTTAACAAATCTTAAAAGTCCGTCATTGTTCATATAATTTATAAAAAAGGTAAAAACAACAGGTAAACTTTGATACGCAAAACTTAAAAAAAAAAATCATTATAGCTATATACATTACAACTTTTAAACAAACAACATATCTGTAGCAGCATGCAGCAAGTGTGCAGGAGGAATGAGGCCTCAAGCACATAACAGCTTACAAAACTGCTATTTAATGTTACGCCAACTTCCACGTGTTCTCTAGCAGACAGGGCATTAAGCGCAACCAGCTGCAGGTTTATATGTAACATAATGTCCTAAGGAAACCGTATTCTAAGGTGCATAACTGCAATTTGTGTGTATTTTTATAATCTTATGGTTATTTTTCTTTTTCCCATTTCTAGTCTATAATGTGCCTTCAAGGAAGAGGAAGCAGTCAAGGGTTCAACAAGCGACCAAGGCAATGACCAGTCTTATGGTTGACCAACTTAAAGAAATGGATTTGGCAATGTCAGCTCAAGAAGATGCCCGTCTGCTGCGGTTCTTCGACCGCGAGCGGGAGCTCCAGTGCCAATTCATTTATGAAATAATAGGTATGCACGAGCGCATAAGCAGAGAAAACCGAGAAAGCCAAATGCTTTTTCTAGATCGCCTTGTGTCAAGAGTCTAATCAATCACTCAACCCCAAAATAGTCAACGTGAGGCAAATTACCCCTGTTACAGCAGAGCTCAAAATGTTTTACCAAACCAACGTTATCCACAACAAATGTACATTAATGACCACGCAGCTGCTCCTCACCCTGAATACCCTCCTGGTGCACAGAATTCTGATTATATGGCTGAACAACATCGCACAGAGTACACACATGGGCCTGATACAGACTCCCGCACACTTTCCGTGCGTGCGGGAGTCTGTAATTATGCGAGACAGAGGGGAGTGCACACCCCCTGTCACTCCTCTCTGTCGTGCGGGCTTAATGGCAGCTTACGCATAAGCCTGCCTTAAATGGGACGTGCGGATCAGCGGTCGGTACGAGCACGGACGGAACAAAGTTTGTTTCTACGTTAGGGTTACTATAGTAACACTAGTGTAACATCTGAAGGGCGCATGCGCACTCCAGTAAAGGCAGGTCACTTACGCACCTTGCATGTGTAAGTGCCCTGCCGTTATTAAATCTGGATCCGGTCCATAGTCACCCTAGCACTAATTACCCTTTAGAACAACCAAACCCTGACTACAGGCATTTCCAACAGCTGTAATGACTGCAGTGTTATATATGCCTAAAGTGTTTGTTTGAACCTAGTTTCATATTTAAAGTCATTTTTGGCAAGCTAGTTTTATAGCTGCCTGTTTTGTTATGTTAACAAACATTTTTATGATGTTTATTTTATTATGTTTTACTGGCCGATGTCTGTAACAAAGACAAATGTTTTATGGCGTTTATAATTTGTATTACAAAAAGTACACGTTTTTCAAAAAACAAAACTTTATTAACAAATGATATTACATATAAGTAAATATGTTATTCAACAACAAAGCTTTGTCAGTCCATTATTTAATGAAGCAAGGAAGTAAGGTTTTTAGTGATTGGTTGCGTGAATGCGTTTTGAGCTGCTGTTGGGACGGTCATACTCGGAGGACACCGGTGTTGCCCCAGATTGATCACAGTCCTGGATGTTCCACTCTGGTAGAAAATGTTCTTTCTGTATTTCACAGATATTGTGAAGAATACAGCAGGCTGCAACAACATGGGGCACATGCTTGGTATCAATGTCATTTCTCTTCAATAAACACCGCCAACGTCCTTTAAGTCGCCCAAACGCATTTTCCACCACCATTCTTGCAGAGCTTAGGGTATGCGTGTACCGTATTTGTTCTACAGACAGTTGAAGGTGCTGGGTGTAACCCTTCATTAACCAACGCTTCATAGGGTATGCAGCATCACCGATGATGTGTACCGGTATTTCCACCCCGTTAATAATCCTGGATTTCTGTAAAGCAAAAAGAAACACAATTTTTAGTAATCTACAAATCACACTTAAAACAAAACAAGACTTGCCACTGTGAATTCATATAAGGTTATGATTAATCACTGGGGAAAGGCTACAGTGCCAGGCCTTATTGTGCTTTTGTGTAAGCAACCCCACCAACCACCATTTAAAAAACAAATAGTGTACAAAATGAAACATAAAAACAACAAGATATATGTACCTTTCTAGGGAACAACCAGCTGTCCTGCTTCTCCTCTGCAGTCACATATAGATCTGAGTTGGCCAGAACTCTAGCATCGTGTGAACGGCCAGGCCAGCCAATGAAGACATCTGTGAAACTGTAATGCAAGTATAAAAGGTTGACATTTGATTTAAATTACGTTATATATGCCCATTCACATTTACATTTAAATAACAATTGATACTTACCAATAGTTGTGATCTACTACTGCCTGCAGTATGATGGAGAGCCAGCCTTTATGGTTGTAGTAATCGGCATGGTTCTCTGTGGGTGCAATGATTGGAATATGTGTGCCATCTATGACACCTGCACACTGCAGATATCCTCGCCGCTGGAAACCAGTGATAGTATCATCTAGGCGACTTCCAACAGGCAAGGAGATAAACCGCTTATAAAGACTTTCCACCAATGCCTTTGTTACTTGATGCACGAGATTGCAAGCCATTGATCTCTCCACTTCAAACAAACATGCAATTGTGCGATATTCTCCAGGGGTGGCATACCACCAGATGACAATCGCTAGTCTTCGCTTTGTAGAAATAGGTTTTCTGCTGTTTGTGATCCTTTTGGTAAGTGCTGGAGTGATAAGGTCCAGCACATATTGGAAGGTACCATGAGACATGCGGAAGTGTGCCATCCACTCGTCATCATCATAAGCTTCCACCCTGGCCCAGAAAGCTTCTCCGTGACTGTGGTCTCTGGACCACATTCTTCTGTTACTCTCTGTGCTTAGTAACATAATGGAGGATATGCTGGACTTGATGAAAGCTCTCCTCCTGCGCATATAATGCCGAAGTCTAGTCTCCCTCTCGGCCATAACTTGCGCCATCTTCCTCTTAAATCCACAGTGTGTAATAAAGCACAGTGTTAGCAGCTGCATGCTAAGATGCTCTCATTAGCTTCGTTAAATATCAAAATATCAAAATAAAGCACTAGCTCAGGACTCAACACAACTTGCTCATCAGCCATGTTGGGAACATTAACCTGAGTCATAACACCACCCACTTTAAACATCATCACTGTGTGACAAAAAAGATAGTCCCCTTTAAATGACATAATCTTTTCTCATCCTATCACAGCAATTCTACTAATGACTAACATTAAAGCCAGGGCAGACCCGTGTTCAGTGTGAACGGCCCGGACCCGGGAATTTCCCGGGTCGAGGCTGCAGTGTGAACGGATTCCCCCCTGCTGTGCTGCTGTGTACCCCGGCAAAAACCCGGGACGAAAATCCCGGGTTTTTACCGGGGTGGCAGATTGAACACAGTATTACAAGTAAAATAGATAAAAATGGCCTGAATCCAGATGTCTGACTGCGCATTTTCTGTATGGTCAGATTGGAACATCTCTGAGTGACCCTATAAGAACACAATCCCCTTGATCCAGCCTTCTGACAACTTGTGATGCAGGGCTGGGGGTGGGGGGAGGTGACAACTACTGATCAAACTCCATCAGTCTCTCTGAACATAACAGAAATGTGAAAGTAGGGTTCTTGTGTCATAAGTATTTGTGAACGATGGGAGAGGTTACCCAAGCACTTGTAGAGATCAGAAGGCATCTTAGGTTTCTGTGCTATATCAGTCTCATAGTACCGGATTCATATTAAGTATAATTTCCATACAGTAGGCTCCCAGGAACTATTTATCTAAAATATCTTTTTGTGCTCTATTAATGAAATCTTTCTCTATGACACGTGAATGTATGGAAGATTTAATTATAGGGCGATGCCCTGCCTGTAAGCTGTTATTAGGGGTGTTTCCATATTTATGGTGATCTGGAATTCTTGATTGGGCAATCATTCTTGGCTACTTTATATGAGCAGAAGAACTGGTTTTCTTCCTTTTGATGTCATTTCGGAGCCTATATACACTCTTGCTGTGAGCTCTGACAGTCAGTTTGTGGCTGAACTTCAGCAGACTCAGACGTTGTCTTCCTGGATAAAAACTAAGGTACGGGAGCTATATGTTTTGTGACTCTGTATGGCTTTATAGACCATTAAGAAAATGGTTTGAGTATTCTTAAATCTGAAATGACATTTTTATTTTATGTTTTGCCTTGAAACCAAAGCAGATATCAGGTACCTTAGACACTTAGGATGAGATACAGGATTCCTTTTGTATGCTTGCGCAACTCTGATTATTGAATGCATGGGGATCTGTAATAGCAGGTCAGGAGATTCCAGACATCTGTGCAATTCGGAGTCTGAAACAAGTGTTGGCACACCTATATAGTACATTGTAATCTAACATCCCCTTGACTTTAAGTCTGCGTAAGGGGATTGCGTTCTGGTACACAAATTAAATGTGATCTGAACACATAGAAATGAGATAAAAATCTGAAGCCTGCCTGAGACTATTAAAGGAAATATTCATAGCTTGTGGTAGCTGTGGGTACCTGGGTGGAATAAGTAGTATTCTTATTGTTTGGTTGAACACCTGAGCACCCAGTGATGAGGAATATAGTGAAGCTGCTTCAGTCTCGTATGTAATGCTAATAAATTGCAAGAAAAAATATTTTTCATAATGAGAGAAGATTGTTAGTGAATCAGAGACACAAGGGGCAGTTATTGGCTGTGGGGTCATGATAAGAGTGTGGAGACTCCATGTCTGGGTGACATTTATGCTGTTATTCAGTGGACAGAAGCTGTTGGGTAAGAGTTCATTCAGTTATTTAGAATAAAAAGATAGGGGTATTCTGGGAAAAGGTTTCATAGAAATATTACTTTAATGAGGTTAAATGACAAGTAAAGTGGTCCCGGAAATAAATCAGATCTATGTAGATTTTAAGAAAAGAGGGCTGGATCCAGACCTTGTTAAGTGCATGAAATTAGTTACTCAAGGGCTAAACCATGTTGATTTCAGGGGAGTCTTATTTCATCTGTGGCAAACAGTATTAGAGTTGAGATTTGATGTTTCCTATCCCAAGTCTAAATAACAGTGTGATGGTAAAGCTGGTCGGTATCTGTGTGCAGTAAGACAATTCAAAGATATATCCCTGCATGCAAAGAATACAATTAACTTGGCTCCCCCTGAAATCAACATGGTTTAGACCTTGAGTAAATAAGTTCATGCACTTAACAATATCTGGATCCAGCCCAGAGTGTGTAATAAAGTTGTGAACAACAGAGGTATAAAAATTGATTATATACAAATAAAGTTGTATTTATTGCATACATAAGATAATGTCAAATCAGCAGCAAGTTAACAGTAAGACAATGAATTTAGTTAATGAGACTTGTTTATTATAAATATCTTTATAATAATGTCTTTAGACTATATTAATGTAATTTAATTTGGTTTCCAGCTAATCATGCAGATCTTTGTGAAGACCCTGACTGGCAAGACCATCACTTTGGAAGTTGAATCTTGTGACACTATTGAGAATGTGAAGTGTAAAATCCAAGACAAAGAAGGGATCCCACCAGATCAGCAGAGATTGATCTTTGCTGGGAAGCAGTTAGAAGATGGACGTAGCCTCGCTGACTACAACATCCAGAAAGAGTCCACTCTTCACCTTGTCCTCCGTCTGAGAGGTGGTATGCAAATCTTTGTGAAAACTCTGACTGGCAAAACAATTACGTTGGAAGTTGAACCTTGTGACACTATTGAGAATGTGAAGTGTAAGATCCAAGACAAAGAAGGGATCCCACCTGATCAGCAGAGATTGATCTTTGCTGGGAAGCAGTTAGAAGATGGACGTAGCCTCGCTGACTACAACATCCAGAAAGAGTCCACTCTTCACCTTGTCCTCCGTCTGAGAGGTGGTATGCAAATCTTTGTGAAAACTCTGACTGGCAAAACAATTACGTTGGAAGTTGAACCTTGTGACACTATTGAGAATGTGAAGTGTAAGATCCAAGACAAAGAAGGGATCCCACCTGATCAGCAGAGATTGATCTTTGCTGGGAAGCAGTTAGAAGATGGACGTAGCCTTGCTGACTACAACATTCAGAAAGAGTCCACCCTTCACCTTGTGCTCCGTCTGAGAGGTGGTATGCAGATCTTTGTGAAGACCCTGACAGGCAAGACCATCACCCTCGAGGTGGAAGCCAGTGACACTATTGAAAATGTTAAAAGTAAAATCCAGGACAAAGAGGGGATCCCACCAGATCAACAGAGATTGATCTTTGCTGGTAAACAATTAGAAGATGGACGTACTCTATGCGACTACAACATTCAGAAAGAGTCCACCCTTCACCTTGTGCTCCGTCTGAGAGGTGGTATGCAGATCTTTGTGAAGACCTTGACTGGTAAGACTATCACATTGGAAGTTGAACCTTGTGACACTATTGAGAATGTGAAGTGTAAGATCCAAGACAAAGAAGGGATCCCACCAGATCAGCAGAGATTGATCTTTGCTGGCAAGCAGTTAGAAGATGGACGAAGCCTCGCTGACTACAACATCCAGAAAGAGTCCACCCTTCACCTTGTGCTCCGTCTGAGAGGTGGTATGCAGATCTTTGTGAAGACCCTGACTGGCAAGACCATCACCCTCGAGGTGGAGGCCAGTGACACCATTGAAAATGTTAAATGTAAGATCCAGGATAAAGAGGGGATCCCACCAGATCAACAGAGATTGATTTTCGCAGGAAAGCAGTTAGAAGATGGACGTACTCTCTGCGATTACAATATCCAGAAAGAGTCCACCCTTCACCTTGTGCTTCGTCTTAGAGGCGGTATGCAGATCCTTGAGGACAACATATAGAAATAAAATACATTACATTCATAGCTTAAAGCTATATCTGATCTGTGCTATAAAAACTAACCCATGGAATTTGCTAAATTGTAGATTCTTGCTTTAGCTGTCTTAATATACTATACTAAACAAATATTATACTAATATGGGTATTGTTATAGTTTATGTTAAATAATGACAGTGAAACTTAATGCAGGGTAATAGTGGGAATTCAGATTGCAAACTGAGGAATGTCACATCTGTACAAATATGCCTCATTTTCTGACAAAATAGATTTATCTTTGATCAGCCATTCATATCTGTCCCAGAGGAGAATGTGGGTTTAAAACATTGGGATGTAGTCATGAATCTCAGAGTAAAAGCAGAAGTTCAGTCTTGTGTATCAGTAATGAATATTAACAAATGAGGGGGTAATGATAACCTATTTCAAAAACTACTAACTACTAATATCAGTACTAGCTTATAGAGCTGCCAGGTTATGAGGCTCTTAAAACTAAAAATATTTATGACAGGACGTAAAATCTGTAAAAAAAAATGTGTGTAAAAAAATAAAACAAATTTCTTACAAAAGTGTGTTTGTTTTGAATAATTATAACACAACATAAATAATACATATTTTTATATTTAGGCACACACATAAAACAAGTGTAAGGGTTGAAATGAAGTAATACGTAAAATAATTAGTACTTCATTTTGTATATTTGTATCCATTTTGTGCATTGAATTTAGTATAGCAAGATATTCAGTTAGCTTATGCATTTCCAAGAAGTGGAAACATAAATGAGCAAAGCATTTACCAGACATCATGTGATTTTATGTCTAAGCTAATATTGAGAAACCTTGCAGGATAAAGCCTCAGCAAACATATATAACGACCCTAAAGATAAGGATGTATGTGTGCTTTTGGTCAGGGTTGTCTTGTTATTCTGTTATTTTTTGCTTACAGCTGCATTCTTTTACTTATGTGTGTAACTAGTTCACTATAAAGGAACTGAATTTGTAACAATAAAGTAGAACTCTTTTGGACTCAAGTTTGCATGTGTCTCAATTGAATTCTCCAGCCGGCTGTTTTATAGTAAGGTATCCTGACAGAACGAAGATCCTTGTAAGACCCTCTCCGAGGAAGGTCTAGGTGGGGGAACACCTCCAACACAAGTTAAACCTGTGCATCTGTGAGCATTGTGGTATAATACTAATATTTATCTAGCATTGAACAGGGAACATTAAAAAGACAGCCTCACAAATTCTGTATTTATGTTGTTCAAGGACATCTTCTCGTGAGAATAACAGGACAATTTCCTTATGGTAGCATCACGGCCACCATCAGGGGCGGGTCAGCAAGGCCTGCAAATACTTCCCTTAGCACTGCATCAGCAAGTGTCAGCGGTATCCTTCTGCCGCTACTTGGTGCTGAGACCTGCATATTAACGGGCCAACATAACTTCCTGCATTAACGCCCTCTGTTAATGCAGGTTCATGGAGCTCAGTCCCTATGTCATGTCACAGGTCCCAGGATTTCCGGCAGCTGTCCTGGGTAGCACATTGCCTGCTAATCACATCCAGTCACATAGAGTAGATGATATGAGAGCAGCTGAGCAACAGAATTTCTAGCAAAAAATCATATTCATTGATTAAGTCATTTTAGAAAGATTTGGATAGATCATTCACAATATATCAATACAAAATTCACATGTAAAGATTATTTGTAATACTAATTGACCACTATTATATTATTATCGTCATTTATTTATAAAGCGCCACAAGTTGTCCGCAGTGCTGTACAAAATACAATATTATTATTATTCCAATATTTTTTGTACTGTACAAAAGTACAGTACAAGCACACAGGACAGGAATAGACAGCATAGTACAGTATGAACACCATTTGAATATAAAATTAACGCATAGCAACACATAAATGTAGAATAAAATAAAGCAATAGAGGTGCAGTGAGAGGTAGAGATGGCGAATGAGAGGGGGGCCACCGGGAGAGGTGGGCGTAAAGGGTAGCAGAGGGGAACAAGAATATGTGAAGGCAGGGAGAGTGAAGGAGAAGGAGAGGTCAACACTAGGATGGTGGGATAGGAAGCGTGGCATTTGTAAGCAAACCAGACTGAGAGAGGATGCCAATCATACAGAGGCTGTCACCGTATGCCTAGTAACACCCACAGAAAGGAAGGTCTGCATCAGTGAACACCGAGGATCTGTGCATGAGGAGAAATCGGTTCAGCTTGCAGCTCACATTAGAGATCTAAAGGAGCGCCGGAGCAGTGAGACAAGACCAGCAGTTCCTGTCATACTTACATCGCGGCTGGCCAGGAGAACTGGTAGCCGTGAGTACACTAAGGTGTTTACTGGTCTCCAGGGAGATGAAGGAACGTTTGTTAATGCAACCTGACTTACTTGATTGACTGAAGGAATAGGGGAAAGCCGCCGCTATTATCGTTTAGAGCAGTGCTCCTCAACCAGTGTGCCGTGGCACACCAGCGTGCCAAAGGATGTTGCTAAGTGTGCCGTGGTACAATGCCTGCAATCTGAGAAAAAGCACTGGAAGACCTTGCCTTAAGGAAATAAGGGGATACTGGGGAGGCTGCAGATATATGATTGGGGAATACTGGAGAGCTGGAGACACATGATTGGTGATACTGGGGAGATGGGAGACACCTGAATGGGGTCTACTGGGGAGGCAGAAGACACATGAGTGGGGGCAACTGGGGATGCGATGTAAAATTGAACAAATAAAAAATAACAATCAAATGTAATTTCTGTGTATGAACATAGTAATTCCTGCTTCTTTTTGTATATTTCGCTTTTGGTGTGCCGCAGAATTCTGGGAAGGGCTTAGGTGTGCCGAGGGGGAAAAAAGGTTGAGGAGCACTGGTTTAGAGTCCTATACTAGCCTTTTCGGAGTACTGTGCTGGTAAACTCTCTGCAGGAATTTGTACCCTATCATTTGAAGGCTATTTGCACATAACTTTTTGTTACTATTGCTGATCTGCGCCAATATTGGCATTTGGATTTGTGTATTTACACTCCTGACTATTTTGAGTTTGAAAGGAATAGGGGAACTGTCGCCATATATTCCCCGTTAGTAGGTTACAACCCTTTTTTCTTGAAAAGCTTCCCCACCATTAAGAGACCGTAGGAGCTGAACAATACTTGTTGAAGAGACTTTTGCGTTCTCAAGTTATCATTTTGCCCCAGGCTATTAGGACTTCAATAGCGGGACATTTTATTTTATGTCTATTTAGAGTGCCAGCGCTATCCGGTACTTATAGATTAGCATATCTTTGTATATGTTTATGCTTGTTTAGGAGTGTTTATTTGTGGTACTACACTTTTATAAGTACGGTAAGCAGCAGGTGTGGAGTGCTATATTCCTTTTTTGTAGGTTTGACACTTAAGCTGGCCATACACTAGGACGATTATCGGTCCCTGCAGGGGGTGGGCCGATAAATGGGATGATTTTCCGCTAGGGAAATGTCCTGTTATTGCCTCTATACACCTCCTCTACTGAGACCGATAATCCTAGCAGAAGAGGGGAGGGGTACACTAGAGCGATTATTTGCCCGATCACCCGATAATTGGAAGATCGGCTGATAATCGCCTAGTGTATGGCCAGCTTTAGTGTTGAAACCTGATTAACTTTTTTGTAACTAGGATGTAAGGACCTGCTCATGTGAACAGACAGACAGATTTGGAGGGAGGGAGATTTGGAGGGAGGGAGTGGACTGCTGGTGTGAGCGCAGGAGGAGAGGAGAGAAGTGCATAGAAGTAGAGGGTAGTGAGGAAGTTAAATGGATGAGTAGTAGGCTAACCTGAAAAGGTGCGTTTTGAGCGAGTATTTGAAGACCTGCATAGTTGGGGAAAGTCTGACTGGAAGAGGCAGGTCATTCCAGTGCAGTGGAGCAGCGTGGGAGAAGTCTTGTACACAGGCAAGAGATGTGGTGATCAGATGGAGGTCAGACAGCTGTGGTTAGCAGAACGCAGAGGGCGGGAAAGGGTGTGCATGGAGATGATGGAGGAGAGGTAGGTTGCAGTGGATAAGGAGATGGTCTTGAAGGTGAGGGTAAGAAGTTTAAAGAGAGCTCTGAAGCAGACAGCAAGCCAGTGGAGGGTTTGACATAAAGGAGAGGCCAAGGTAAAGCGGTGATAAGCCTGGAAGCGACATTGAGTATAGATTGAAGAGGGGCAAGACGGGTGTGCGGCAGTCCAATGAGGAAGAGGTTACAGTAGTTAAGGCATGATGCTATACTCTAGTAGCAGTGACAACAACAGGATTTTTAAAGGGGTTTTTCCAAAGCTTGTAATACATGTGGTGTATATTAGGGGCCTGGACATAGCATATCATATAAAGTACATGTTGGGTATATATTGGGTCTGGGAAGGGCACATATTATATATTTATTTTACATTATGGATTGAAAATAACAAACTATATATAGTATATAATGTTCCTTTCCAGAACACACATATACCCTACATATATTAGTATGAGCCATTCCCAGACCTATATTATACTCACATATATATTATATAGTGTGTCATTCATTAACCTCTTTTATACCCCACAAATACATGTGGGGTATATTAGGTATCTGGAGATGGCAAGCTATGAAAATGACATGTGGGTTATGTTAGTTCTTTAGGGGCAGAACGCTATAGTATATATGGGGTATACTAGAGGACTGGGAATGACACACTTTATAATGTACATGTCAGATCTGGGGTATAGTAGGAATATAAGAATGGGAAATGATAGGGCTGGCTGGCAATCATTATATAAGAAATATAATAATTTTATATAAGCAATTCCCTCCATTCCTTTCCCACACAAACTCACAGAAAACAAAAAAATATCTAACAAATTATAAATAAAATAATTTCCCCTAAAGGTTCTGTCACTACTCTCTCCTCCTTTCTGTCACCACTCTCTTCTCCACTCTGTCACTACTCTCCTCCTTTCTGTCACCACTCTCTCCTCCACTCTGTCACTACTCTCTCCTCTTTTCTGTCACCACTCTCACCTCCACTCTGTCACTACTCTCCTCCTTTCTGTCATCGCTCTCTCCTCCACTCTGTCACTACTCTCCCCTCCTTTCTGTCATCGCTCTCTCCTCCACTCTGTCACTACTCTCTCTTTTTTTCTGTCACCACTTTGTCCTCCACTCTGTCACTACTCTCCTCCTTTCTGTCATCGCTCTCTCCTCCACTCTGTCACTACTATCTCCTCCTTTCTGTCACCGCTCTCTCTTCCGCTCTGTCACTACGCTCTCCTCCGATCTGTCACCGCTCTCTCCAATTAAACCAATTTAACCTTAAAGATAAACTTACTGGAGCCCCACTTTGACTTTGCACCCTGGGTGACCACCCCTATTGCACACATCTAGTTACGGCTCTTGAAATTCCTCTGCATGTGTCACTGAGTAGTAATGCAATAATAAGAATGAAATAATAAATCCTCTTATTATCAAATTTGCCGCAATCAGGAAATTTGTTAATTCTATTTAACATATGAAACAAGCCCTAGAGAACATTGGGTAAATCTTCCTCAGTATTAATAGGTGTCAACTGACATCTCAGTGTTCTCTACCACCATCCTCAGAAATGACATCTACATCCACTCCTGAAGCACACAGGAGCTGGATGGAACGGATTCTAAAATCATAAAAAATTAGGTGTATTCTAACTGGGATAAGAATAAAGGGGACTACTTCACCACCTAAGCGGCTTAGATAATCACGGATATAAAGGATATGTCATAAGGATGATGAAAGTCACAGAGTGACTCTCTCTGTTTTTCATCATCCTTATGACATATCCTTTATCTATGATTATCTAAGCTGCTGAATGAATACACCTCATTATTTATGATTTTAGAATCCATTCCCTGTCATTTATAACTCAATATTTTGGGAAAATATATACGGATTCTATTTCCTCTCATTATTTATTCTCTGCCTAATTGTCTTAAGAACTAAGGGCCGTATGCAGAGAGTTTTCCGATATGCTCTATTGCGCATGCGCAGTAATTCTGTAACATAATCTAAGTTACTTGTTGCAACGTAGATTGTGTATACGCGGTCTTAAAGATCGCATATACGCAATCTACGTTGCAACAAGTAACGTAGATTATGTTACAGAATTACTGTGCATGCGCAGTAGAGCATATCGGAAAACGGCCCTATGAAATTATGATTTTACAATGTATTGACTACCACTATTGGGCCTAATCATGCTTTTTTTAAATTTTTAGTATTTTGTACTCCAGGATTTTTCATAGTAATTATATAGCCCTTGTTTATATCACAATTATTGGAATGATTAAGGAGGCCACTACTGCACTGTTACCTTAATCCTTACAAAAGTGACAAATGATCTGTTATCTGCCAAATCCAAGGGCCACTACTCCTACCTCATCCATCTTGATCTGTTAGCTGCTTTTGACACAGTTGACCATCCTCTTCAGCTTTAAACCCTCCGCCCCTTTGGTTTCACTGACACAAAAGAGCGCTCCTTCCCTGTTTCCACCCTTAGCTCATCCTCCTCTCCTTCTCTTCTCCCTGTTGATGTCCCCCAGAGATCTGTCCTTCGCCCGCTCCTCTTCTCCTTCTACATCTCCTTGCTGGGTAACCTCATCAGCACCTTTGGTTTCAACTACCACCTCTACGCTGATGACACCCAAATTTACCTTTCCTCCCCTGACCTCAACCACTCTCTTCTGTCTAAGATTTATGAGTGCCTTGCATCCCTATCCACATGGATGGCCAAACGCTTCCTTAAGCTGAATATGGACAAAACGGATATTATTGTGTTTCTCACCCGCTAGAATTCCCCCCCCCCTTCTATCACCATAACCATTGGTAATACCTCTGTCTCCTCCTCCCCTCAAGTTTGCTGCCTAGGTGTCATTCTCAACTTTTCACTTTACTTTATACCTCACATTAATGCCCTCTCTCATTCTTTCTGTTTTCACCTATGCAACATTGCACGCATCCATCCCTTCCTCACCAATGAAGCTACCAAAACCATCTACTCTCTAGTCATCAAACCACATCTGTAATTATCGGATGCGTGGCAATCTATGGTTGCAGGTCAGCGGAAAGCAGGCACCTGTGTGATTTGATAGTCTAGAGCAGGGGTCCTCAAACTACGGCCCGCGGGCCACATGCGGCCCGCTGAGGACATTTATATGGCCCGCTGGGTGTTCCTCTAAGCATCGGACTGGCCCACCGGGGAGACGGGGGAATCCCCGGTGTCTGTAAACTCCACCCCTTTTTGCAGGGGGATGGAGACTTCTCTTAGAAGCCTGCACCCCCCCGCGCTGCAGAGCTAGTTGTGGCCGGGGATTCCGCTGCGCTCACTGCAGCTCATCCCCGGCCGTCTTCCCTGTAGTCCCGCCGCTGCTCTTCTCCTGTGCGGTGGGACGCAGGCTCTATGACGTTGTGTGACCCCAGGTTATTTAACAGTCTTCGATGTGGCACAGTGTCAAAAGCCTTGCTAAAATCTAGATAAGCTATGTCTACAGCTCCCCCTTTATCAAATACTTTACTGACCCAGTCAAAAAATTCAATAAGATTTGTTTGACATGATCTTCCCCCAGTGAATCCATGCTGCTTGGTATCCTGTAAATTACTGGAATAAGATACTGTACAATTTGTTTGTTTAACAGTGTTTCCATCAAATTCCCTACTACTGATGTGAAACTCACTGGTCGGTAGTTTGACGCTTCTTCCCTACTTCCACTTTTATGCAGAGGGACGACATTTGCTATTTTCCAGTACTCTGGAATTACCCCAGTTATTAGTGATTCATTGAATAATTCAGTTAATGGTTTTGCCAGCACCCCTCTAAGCTC
>WWET01000726.1:549592-565644 GCA_011038615.1 Limnodynastes dumerilii | reverse complement strand
GTTTGTATCCATGCCCTCATGTTCTATTACACCTTTTCTTTTGAAAAACGGTACCCTCCTCTAGCTGGTCACAACCCTTGATGTATTTGAAAGCTGCTATCATGTCCTGTAAGGATATAATCAGATATTATGTGTACAAATTAAATATCTGTATATAGCGTGACCTCTGTTTGGCCAGGGTCTGGTGATTCAGGGAAATACCTTGAATGTAGTGGAGCAGAACAAAGTGGTCAGGTTAGGGCTCTGTTGTAAATGGATCAGTTTATTAGGGGGGTCATAAAAGCTAGATTTCCTAGAAGATCCTCTCCAGACCCCAAACTGTCATGTGTCACAAAGGTGGGGGCTGTCTGGAGAGGAGCAGGTTTTGGTCTTTAAAAAGTGTGTATAATATATACACGGGGTTCACTTCATGAGATCTTCTGGACGGAAGGAGGTGTTCCATATTCCCCAGTAATCTGCTAATCTCAGGCAGGGAAGGTTGTGTGTAAGTCTTTCTGTGTTTTCCCCTTTTATTTTATAAGATACTGTTCTGCATATTGTATGTCTATTTTGTTATTCTCTGTAACTAAGCATTGTGATTATTATCAAATATCATATCAATTAATAAGTTCATGTCTCTGTGTTCTTACGGATTCACGTGTCAGACCAGCTCGGTTATTAAATGCTACTGACGGGTAACAGAAGAGGTCATTCTGGGTTGATGACTGGTAAAGCTTATTATCATATTAAATATCAATTAATAAGTTCATGTCTCTGTGTTCTTACGGATTCACGTGTCAGACCAGCTCGGTTATTAAATGCTACTGACGGGTAACAGAAGAGGTCATTCTGGGTTGATGATAATTCTGGTAAAGCATAACTGTGTTTGATTTGGGTAAAGGAGAACCGAAGGCCTCCTGTGAATAGCCTTGGTGGTGGCAGTTCATTGGTAATAAGTCATATTTGGGGTGGGAGAAGGGGCATTAGTCATTGGAGAACAGACCAGGTGGCTGTTGTGATTAACCCCTTGAGCCCCAGATAAGTCACGAAAGCCTCAGGTGAGGTCAGGGTCGTGACACTATACTCTAGAAACTTTATTGACAAATTGTTAAACAGGTGGGCGCAAATTTAAAGTTTGCAGGGAGGCGCCAAACACCCTAGCACCGGCCCTGCTTGCAGGGATTTAAGAAATGATTTACTAGGCATAGTAGGTCATTTACACAATCTACATACCACTTATGTCCTCCATGCATCTGGATCAGATCTAAAATATATCTTTTTTTTATGTATAAAACATTTTTGGAAACCAAAAAATGTCTATTTTTTGGAAGAGAAAAGTAATTTCCAGGAAACATGAACAAACTTTTTAAAGTTCTTAGTTCTAAACTAAGCTGAACATGTCTCTCCTTCTACTCCATTCAGCTCCCTCCATCAACAATGCTCCTTTACTTACCAGAGCTGCTCTGTATTCTCTTTCCTCCTTTCACCCCCTCTTCTTTCTGCAGACTCTTTTTGCTCTCAATCGGCTCTTCTCACACACAGTCATCAGGGAGACAGAATCCCAGGTTAAAATGCAAGTATTAAATGCAATAATAATAATAATAATAATAAAAAAATAAGTACGACTGGATGTTGCTACCTCTATACAACAGTGCTCTGCTGTCCCGCATACCACCAGACAGAGAACCTCTGGTATCAGTGGGAAAGTGTGTAATAGATGGCAATAAATCGCCATATATCTGCAGGCCCACCCAGCTGGGGAAAGGCGATAGGGACTGGATTGCGTATAGACCTCCCATTACATGCGTTCGTTTTACGTAATACATGATGCTTTCAGCTCTGTGTGGGCCTCTTAGTGTTTCCAGTTACAGTATGATTTGAATACATTTTGACCAATTAAATGTTCACAAAGCTTCAACAATAACAGCGATTTTATTCACTCTTACATTCACCACTAGGCGGCGCTATTGTAAAAAAATAAAAGTATAATACATTAAGCTCATTTCATTGCATTTACAACTTTCAGTAAACATTTTCTCACGAGGATGACATGCATGTTACATGTTACCAGTCAGCCAGATACACAGATTGTGCACCACACATTACATTACACATAACCATACAAGAATAAGATAAGACAATTATAGCAAAAGATCAGCATTTTTCTTTAGATACCATGATAAAAGAGAAAATAAACGGACATAACATCAACATCGATTCTGTGGGTTTTATCACATTATGACATAACATAAATTGCAAGTAGATTGTTTAAATAGTTAGATCAGGGTTGCCTACTTTTCAAAGCTTCCCTCTGGGAGAACCCGGAGGGAAGCCATAGATTGCTGAAAAGGGGCAGAGCTTAATGGTGTGATTTATGCAAATCGCGTCATTAAGCCCCACCCCTACCAATCATTCCTGTAATCTCTAGCGTTACATGGGATGGATGGGGCTTGATGATGTCATCAAGCACCGCCCATCCTTAGTAACTCTAGGGATTATGGTAGTAATTGATAGCTGGTCGGGGCTTGCGGGAGCTTTGCCAGCTCTCCAGGATACCGGGAGAACTGCCCAAATTTCGGGAGTCTCCGGGAGAGTCGGCAACCCTGAGTTAGACCCAATAATTTTGTTGAATCATAACACTTTATCGATAAACAGATCCCTAGGCTTTTCATAGGGGGTGTGACCTACAGGGTTGTGGGGAGTGGCCTAATAATAACTAGGGAGGGGTCTGCAGAAGAGGGAGGGGCTTGGGTGGGTCAGATTTAGCTAGGATACATGATCTGAGGATAAAAAAAACTATGTTACATTTCAGGATTGCAGTGTATTTTGATTTAGGTCTCTGTTTAACACCAATCATAAGAAGTCACTATGTAAAGACCTTTTTCTATTGGCTTGTGTCATCAGGCTTCTATTACAAATGTAAATACTATAGATATGCTCTAGTGGTCAACTGTTATAACTACAGTCACATGACACATGATGGTTGCCTGAGCTTTGTACCCGCTGTGATAGGATGCTTTAATCATACACACACCACTGGCCAGATTTACTAAGCTGTGGGTTTGGAAAAGTGGAGCCCATAGCAACCAATCAGATTCTAGATTTCATTTAACTATTGCATACTAGAGAATGTCAGCTAGAATCTCATTGGTTGCTATGGGCAACATCTTCACTTTTCCAAACCGGCATCTTAGTAAATCTGGCCCCTAATATTTAAATCAGGGTATGATGAAGGAAATTGTAGGTGTTCCGAACTGCCTGACGATGAATAGGGAGCGATAGTGTGGGTTTTCGTAAGGGATAGATGAAGCATTCAATACAGATAAATAGCATGCTAGAGAATCTTAAAACAATGAAAGAATATAAAATAAATAAATGCATAAATAAATAAATATTTCAGTAGATGGCTTCACCTTCATCCCCTTCTGTTACCCAAAGATTCCCACTAAATAAATGGTCTAACCCTTGTACCGTTCTAGTTTTGTAGCCTATTGAGTCGAGTGCTGGACTTTGCTTTAGCAGTCAAACAAAAAGTAACGAGTAGTAATTAGTAACGCATCCAAAATATTAGTTGCCGTATAGCGCCACAGCCACCGTTAGATGGTAGGAATATTGGACCGGATCCAGAGTTTGAAAACAAGTTGAAAACAGATGGAAATTTCCACCAGGGTTAAACCATGTTGAATTCCAGGGGTCAGATTTACTAAGTTGCAGGAAAGGAAAAGTGGAGATGTTGCCCATAGCAACCAATCAGATTCAAGCTGACATTTTCTAGTATGTAAAAGAAAAGTGAGAGCTAGAATCTGATTGGTTGCTATGGACAACATCTCCACTTTTCCTTTCTTGCAGCTTAGTAAATCCAAATAATTGTATTCTTTGCATGTATGGAGAATACTTTGCCTTTAATGACCAGCTTCACTTATAAACTGGTATTTAGTCTTGTGCTGGGAGACATCACCTCCCTTGCAATTCAGCATGGTTTTTCCCAGGTGTAACTTTCCACCTGTTTTCCTCTTATTCTGGACTCTGGATCTGATCCATTATCATTATACAAGCTGTTAGGCCAAAGATTTGTTTTATGTTTTGCTGGCAGAAATTGTCCATAAATCTTTTCGGTGTTTCCCTAATCACCACACATTGTAATAAATGACCCTTTACCTCTAATAATACGTACTAATTCCAGGAAGTGTGACTGTACAAATACATCAGAAGATGAGGGAATAGAGGTGGAGCGTGGAGACACAGGGTCAGCCATGAGGCAAATATTTGTGTCACGTGACCCATGTCTGTACATAGAACAGCGGATGGAGGGGTCATGTGACCATCCCTAATATTATATATTAGATAGATACCTGAACATTACAGGAAGAGAATAGCTACATGATGGCTTATACCATACAGCCAAACGTTACTCTGATTAATGGAAGTAACACGAAACAAGCCCCTGTAATAAGTGAGTTCTACCACTGCCTTTCACAATGCAGCCGCTGTAGATAGCGCTATATAATGAATAATAATCGCGCTGGATCCAGACTTCTGAGTTTCGTGTTGCATTTGGTTGGCAGATTCTTTTAACACAGCACACGCTCAGAATCTATACTAATAGATAGCAGAGCAATAACACCTTCTGAGAGTGGGCATCGTATCGTAGCGTGATTTTGCACTGCGCATGCTCATAAAAAATGCAACCACGCACAATGCAGACCTGTACGCAACTCACGGCGCGGCCGCATACGTTCAGAGGGGCGTTTGGTGGGAGGGAGGGGGTGGAGACATGTATTCAATGGACAGTCGGAACATGTTAATGCAACTGAAGCCAGACCTGAACGCCCATATTTTTGCGTTTGGATGTTTGTCACGTTCAGGGTGCATTCGTTTTTGCGTTCAGGCCCCTTATATCCAGCGGTTATTGGTTATCACAGCACAGCGCCAATATCAGGCCTATAAGGAGTCATTTAGGTTTTTGCCGTATATATGAGATGAGTGTGTAACATAATGATAACACCAGTATAGCGGGCACTCCTACATCCATGCAGCTACTGGCTCATACATGTCCATGACACCTTTAGCCCTTGTCAGTTGCAGGGAACATACGGTCTCATGGCACAAGAAGTTCTATAATGGACACCGGCGTCCCAGATATCGCTATGTCTTGTTCTTTGGTTTTGTACAATGGCGGTTTTTGCGGGGGGCGCTGGGATTCGGCTGAGTCTTCTCCTTCAGGGAATTCTGCCTCTTCACTTTCGGGTTACTGGGCCTCAGGGATTTCAAACCCAGAATTTCACAATATTTGTTGCACTGGTGCAAGGCCTTAAACTGATCAATGAATGACACGGAACAGTTTCCTTTAAATCCCTTGTACCTAAAATATATAAGGATTAAAAATAAAAAAACCTTAGTATTACTGATAAATGAGACAACGCATAACCACGGATGATTAATAAAGCAGGGGCCACAGTGGCATTTGTTTTAATGTAAGAAGAAAGGTTCATATTGATCTGGATCCAGACATTGTAAATTAAAGGAAAGTCACACCCGGACGGAACCATGTTGAATGGTCTGGCCGTAGCCATTACCAAGAACCTTGCCAGTAGATCTGTTGTGTGACTGATTATACTCAGCGCTGAGCACTTTTACCATACAACCTGACTGGTCCATTGTGTGATATAGGGCCAGATTTACTAAGCTGCAGGTTTGGAAAAGTGGAGATGTGATTTAGTTTGTTCAGTTTTAAAAGGATCAATTGACCTCAACTGCCTGCCATTAGATGTTGCCCATAGCAACCAATCAGATTCTAGCTGACATTCTCTAGTATGTAATAGGAAAGTGAGAGCTAGAATCTGATCGGTTGCTATAGGCAACACCTCCACTTTCCCAAACCCACAGCTGAGTGTTTGAGCCATTGCATAGGAAGGCTCTGCCACTTCCCCTTATGTACTGTTGTACTTTGTTACGTACGATACAACTTACGCTAAGGGAACATCTGCCACGCGCATGCGCAGATGTTCCCTGTCAGCGAATTTACACAAATGGCTTGAGTTAATTAAGTCTTGTTTATACTGATTGTTAAAATTGTGACGTGCCACGTAATCTGTCAGCGCTATATGAAAACCTGCTAATAAATAAATAATAGGTCGCAGGCCAGATGAGGCCGATCAGACTCTATTTCTTAATTTTCTTTTGATGTTTTGTATTTTTGGAATGACAGCAACAAGCACAGGGCCGCCGACGTGAACCCCCACAGAATGTCACTTTTTCCTTTCATTCTCAAGGCGGGCTGTAGCGGCAAGTCTTTCCTCCTGTGTTTTCCTATGGTGGGCCGTCTAGTCGCTGCCTGTTTTTTTTTTGTGTGGATGTTTTTTTCCCCACAGGAAAAAATAAATAAAACCTATAAAACAAAACAGGAAGCATTTTCTCCCAGAGTAGCTGCCTACTATTATTTTATTTTTCTGATAGAAAAAATAAAAATAAAGTAAAAGAGAAAAAGAAAAGCAACAGGCAGTGACTAAGCCTACCATGGGAGGAAAATCTGCCGCAGGCAACCTGAATAGGCATCTTTTGGACATTATGTGGCCCTCTTTCAAGTCGTGGATTCGCTGGTCATGTGGGAAAAGCTTTCGCAATCTGACTTAAATGCATGGAGCTTAAGCAAAAATTCAGAGGTCTCTATCTGAGCCTTTATTACTAATTAGCCAAATATATGCAGCGGCATAAAAACAGGTACTGGCACTAAAGAAAAAGCAGCCAGTGGCCCAGATTTACTAAGCTGTGGATTTGAAAGAGTAGAGATGTTACCTCAACAAGATTCTAGCTCTCACTTTCCTATTACATACTAGACAAAGTCATCTAGAATCCGATTGGTTGCTATGGGCAACATCTCCACTTTTCCAAAACCGCAGCTGTGGCCCTGTGATTTAGTTTGTTCAGTTTAGAAGGATCAATTGACCTCAACTGCCTGCCATTATTTCTCTATTGGGAATCTGTCTTGCAACCACGGTTCAAGAATTATCAATGAAAAAATGAATAAACATAATGAAAAATCTGAGATTATATATAACTTCTATTGGCTCACATAAACAATTTGGTAGATAGGATCCAGGCCTGGGGGACATTCTCTCCTTTAGTGGGAAGAACTCAAATGTGAATGATGCCCCAACACCACTGCTCAACTTTGTAAACGCATAGTCCCCTAATTCAGTTCCAGAAGTCATTGTCGTATGCTGATAAAATGTATAGAGGCGGCCATTTTCATGGAGGCCAAGATGTAATCAAAGACTGGCAGTTATCTATGACAACATGACTTCAATAATGGAGACAGAAATGAAAAATACACTTTTGTCTCTTGTCAATCAGCTTCAGTGTCACCTATTTATTCATTGACAATTTATCAATCAATAAATACTAATACTGCCATTGTTACTGAGATATAGTGTTTCTGGCAGTGCTAGACACACCCATGGGTGGAGCTCTTTACAGGACAGGACACACCCCTTATTTTACCATTCTCATCCTAAATAGACGCCATAATCTTCATTTATTCATTCAGTTTCAGTTTTATGTACTCGCTAGCCACTGGCACTCTAAATGACCCCCTGTAGGGGGCAGCACTGGATAAAGATACAGAAGAGAGGGGTAAACTCAGCTGTGACTCCTCTCTCCTGCGGACTTTGGAGGACCTATGTGTCTATTTACCCGTTGCAAGTCTCCGCTGCGAGGGATCGCATCACGATTTAGGAACAGACGAAAAGTTGCTTTTCGGCTGTCTCTATTTCGAATGAGGGATCCATTCAGAATTTATTTTTAATGATTGGGGCCCGTATTCAGAGTAACGGACGTATAACACATACGTCCGGTGTTTAGCGATTTTTACTACTGCGTATGCGTATTTTTTTTTTTTACGTAATCTACGTATCTTTTTCTTACGTAGATTGCGTAAATGCGATCTTTCTAGTAAAAATCGTACACCGTACTCTGAATACGGGCCAGGGTGATTACGCAATTTGCATACTCACCCATTCACTTTCTGCCGCACCGCCTCCGGGGACTTAGGGTTAGGCTGCGGAGGGAGTTAGGGTTAAGCTGCGGTGGATAATTTGGGTTAGGCTATGGAGGGAACTTAGGGTTTTGGTTAGGGAGTGCTCGCTAGCCACTGGCACTCTAAATGACCCCCTGTAGGGGGCAGCACTGGATAAAGATACAGAAGAGAGGGGTAAACTCAGCTGTGACTCCTCTCTCCTGCGGACTTTGGAGGACCTATGTGTCTATAAACCCGTTGCAAGTCTCCGCTGCGAGGGATCGCGTCGCGATTTAGGAACAGCTGAAAAGTTGCTTTTCGGCTGTCTCTATTTCGAATGAGGGATCCATTCAGAATTTAGTTAGGGTTTTGGTTAGGGAGCGGGTTGGGGCTTACTTACCTTTCAGTGTTCGGTGCTCCAGGGATCGATTACTATGCCTCCTCGAGGCCTAAGCAATCGATATTCCAGCCAGTTCGGAACTGGCTGGGAGTGAATGGCCCTTTCGAAATAGGGCCGATCGCAATGGGAACCCACACTCCTATAAGCCTTTCCTAAATTCTCTGCGCAGATCTGAGTCTATCTGAACCCAGATTCATGTGGAAGTGCTTACCGCTACCCACTCACGTTAACCTGCATATCTAATCCCGGGTGCCTTGGAATGCCCCCCTTCCTCCCTACAGATTTCCTAGATCTCCATACGTACGGAACTCTGTTACAGAACATTTGGTGCCAAAACCTCCCCCCCAACTTCCACTAGCAGCTTGCGAAAGGCAGGCGACCTACAGAGGTCAGGATTAGGTCCAAGGTGTGTTTCAGCGGACCCGCTCTCTCTCCGGGTACAGAGCAAAAGTCCTGGCAGTTCCTCCCCTGATATCGAACCCTGGATGTGAGCATCATTAATGTGGCAACAGATTAAAAAACAACAGGTTAACATTTCATTTCAGAGACTAATCCCAGACACTGACAACTTGTGAATCATAAGTCATTTTGATTATATTCAGTTGCAGTTCACCCTCTTTTCAGTTGCCCTCTTCGCAGACATATAAAAATGATGGATTTTATTAGCAAACATGTTTAATTCATTATTAACCGCAATGGTTTATAGAAATCTTCTTGCCGTTACAGATTTTCTTTACTGGCATTATTATGTCATATGATGAGTCACGATTTTCAGATTAGGAGAAATTGCGCCATAAATCTGAATGTGAAAGAATGAGAATAGAATAGGATAGAATGAGAATAGAATAGAATAAGAATAGAATGAGAATAGAATGAGAATAGAATAGAATAAGAATAGGATAGAATGAGAATAGAATAGAATGAGAATAGAATAAGAATAGAATAGAATGAGATTAGAATGAGAATAGAATAGAATGATAATAGAATAGAATAGAATAAGGAAAGGGGCTGGGAAAATGAAAAAATCTCCCAGCAGAGATGTCGCCTATGAATAAAAATAATGCACTTACAAAGTTTCCCGACGGTAGAACTAATAATCTTCATGCAGACTTTGGATTGTATTCAAGCTTAAGAAACTGATGATTCTTTAGAACGTTTTTTTAAGAAATGAGCCACATGCGTGGTAGGCCATTTACGCAATACCCGTACCATTTAGGTATGTAGATTGAGTAAGGGCGGTCTTTAAAGACCGCATGCAGTTATATAAGAAGGAAGAGGCGTGCCACGGCAGCCTCTGTCCTTTTCTAAGAAGAGAGGGTGGGGGGAGAGATTTAGATTAGCCGGGGAGGGCGGGGGAAGGGATCACTGTGCATATTTTCCATCTTAAGAAGGAAAATACGAAAGGTTAATTAAGGAAGCCCTATGTCACTCTAAAGTTCCATAAGGTTCCTAAAAATGGGGGTTGGGTTAGGGGGCAGGTCAGATGAGTTACATGCATATACTTCCGCACCTAACTCATTCTGGTCTGTGAATATGATCCTCTGTCTCAAATTAGAGACTTTGGGACTGATCTAAAGCTGGGACTAACACTAATTAGTTCAGCCTGATGCAGCTTCATTCACAGGGAAACACACATGTATGTAAATACACCCCAAAGTAAGCCGTTCCTGTAGCAAAGGCGAAATTTAATGGTTTTTTTAAGGTAGTGTAGTACCTCCATACAGCCAACAGATGTCAGTGTTGCACACAGTAAAGGTCATACAATAACTTGTTTAAAAAAATGTATATTAATTATTAATATTAATATACTGGGAATCTCTTAGACAGGTAGCCTACTAAGGCAGGCAAGGCAGTCTGTGAAAGTCCACATGTTGTAAGACTACAAGTCCCATTATGCCTTTGCCAGGTATCAGCATACCCTCCAACTGTACCTCTTAAGCAGGTTCAGTACCGTTTTTTAATGGTCTGTACCGGCTAAAAGGGCTCCTGTACCGGATTCTGACCCAGCAATTCCTTTTCCCCTATGCTTACTATTCAGTCCTGCAGCATCTGATCACTATAGCAGAGCTATGGGGACAGATGCCTACAGCTCTGCTAAAGTGACAAAACCCTCTCCTGTGAGTTCATAGCTCATATACAGAGGTGTAAAATGAAATTTTACACCCTACAATATATACAAATGAGAGCAGATTAAAGCCACAACTCATTCATGGGACTAGCCACACCCCCTTCACGGAGACGCCCACCCAGGTGTACCTATTTTCCATCAAAAAATGTTAGAGGGTATGCGTTTTGCACCATGGCACTGTAACCACAATAATTGCCCACCCTTATGATGTAAGACTTGGGACCAGATTTAATAAGATGCGGGTTTGAAAAAGTGGAGATGTTGCCCATAGCAACTAATTGGATTCTAGCTGACATTCTCTAGTATGTAATAGGAAAGTGAGAGCTGATTGGTTGAGAGCTAGAATCTGATTGGTTGCTATGGGTAACATCTCCACTTTTCCAAACCCGCACCTTAGTAAATCTGGCCCTAAGACTGGGTACACACTTAGCCAGTTCTTGTCAAATCTGACCGTTGACCATTCTGTTGGTCAGAAATTATTTAAGTGTATACACTAACAAGACCGCTTGTTACATCCAATCCCGGCTGCAAAGTTATTTCAAATAAATTTCTAAAAATCCTTAAAGCTCAGGAGACATGACCACCAATCACCTGATCAGTTTACAAGTGTGTACACTCCTGTGGTTGCTTTGTCCAATTTTTCTCTCAATTCTGTTGTCATGCAACAAGAAGTGTGTACAGTGAGGCAATTGTTTGATCAGATCGTTTCAGAAGATGCAGGTCAGAAGGCTACTGTAATACTGGACAAGTGTGTATCATGGATTGCAATTTATCTGGTCTGCTGTAGATTGTAAATAGTCTGGAGCTGGATCTGAAGAGGATTTGACAAGTGTGTGCCCAGCTTTGCTGTTGGAAAATAAATATGAGCTGTAGGCGTATAAAACATAAGAGACTAATTTATAAAACATCATTTTATCTAAAAATTCTGAAAATTAAAGTTTTCAGATTTTCAAGGTAAAAATAACTATTTTAGAAAATGGGTGGGGGAAGAGCTATAGATTTTGGTAAAATGTTAATGCCATCTCCTGATGATTATAGCAATTAACTGGATCCAGAGAGCGGATTTCCGAGCGATCCTAAATTCTGCATGTGCGTTCAGAGGCCCTATCTTAAATTTTTAGTAAACTTAAAATCATATATAAGGGCATAACCAAACCCTTACTGGATATGCCCTCCTCCCCATTATGCATACACATATGGTGGGATGTCCCACCCTGCCATCGGAAAGGCTTTTAGCACGTAAGCCTGGGTCCTAAGTATCCAGATCCAGGCTGGAATCCTAAAGCCCCAGCATGCGCTGTATTAAAATGGTTGTAGATAGCGCCCCTGTTTCGTAATTCTGGATCTAGTCCAATGTTACATAAAACTGTTCAGATACCTCCTTTGCATAGCAGGTGCCCCTGTGGACAGTGTTGTACATGTGCAAGCAGTAGCTTTGGCACACACTGTCTGAAACCAGGGCAATCTCCAGCTGTATATATACATATATATATATATATATATATTTACCGCTTACCCTCGGCAGCATGGTACGGGCAGTGCCCAGAACAGTATGTGATATTGCGGAGATGCTAGACAGGTGGTTCTGCTGCAATGCCAGGCATCTTTGTAAATCTACCCCTAAAACCACTTGCTATTTATGTTCTTCTGTGAGACTATGGTGACAGGACCCTCTCCTGTGATACTATAGTGAAAGACCCTCTCCTGTGATACTATAGTGACAGGACCCTCTCCTGTGATACTATGGTGACAGGATCCTTTCCTGTGATACTATAGTGACAGGACCCTCTCCTGTGATACTATGGTGACAGGATCCTCTCCTGTGACAGTATAGTGATAGGATCCTTTCCTGTGACACTATAGTGACAGGACCCTCTCCTGTGAGTTGTTAGCTCATATGACAAGGTGTAAAATGAGATTTTACACCTTATCATTCATGCAAATGAGAGCAGATTAAAGCCTCGCCCCTTTGTGGGACAAACCACTCCCCATTCACAGACATGCCCCCAGGTGTACCTATTTTCCATAAAAAAAGTTGGAGGGTATGTATCAGCTATTGTATGCTTATGCTGTTGGAGCATGCTGGAAGTTGTAGTTTCACAAGGTGCTGAAGGTTTATTGTACTAAGATGTTTTAAAGCCTCAACAATTATAGCATTTACACAGTAACATACTGCATGGTGGACACATTTTGCTAATAAATATTAGAGAGACTGTGATAGCCCTAACAAGACGCTGCACCAAAGGGTGTGTCCTGTACTGAGAAAGGGGTGTGTCCTGTACTGACAAAGGGGTGTCCTATGCCAACAAAGAATTGTCTCCCGTAAATAGCTGCACCCATGGGTGTGCCTAACACTGCCATAATAACTATTTCTCAATAAAAATGGCAGCATCAGTATTTATTGATTGTTACACTCTCAGTGATTAAATACTTTCTGTACTAATTATAATGACTGTGAATAGGAGATCCGCTGACTTCATCTTTATAGAACAGATAAAAATAGGTGACACTGCAGCTGATTAACAAGAGACCAAAGTGTATTTTTCATTTCTGTCTCCATTATTGAAGTCATGTTGTCTTAGATAATTGCCAGTCTTTGATGACAATTTGGCCTCCATAAAAATGGCCGCCTCCATAGGCCTCACTGCAGGGAATCTGGACACAATTTTAAAATTCTATCATCCTACTGCAATGATTTCTGGAACTGAATCAGGGAGATTACCAACACTTCTGGGAGTCAGGGAGATCACTCACTATTCAGGGAGTCTTCCTGATATTCAGGGAGATTTGGCAAATATGACTTATTCTCTATAAAAAAGATGTGTATAGCACAGGTCAGAAATCCATTACTCACCCCTTGGATAACGTTGCTATGCCAACATCTGTCAGCTTCATCCCGACACCTGCAAAGAAAAGATGAGCTTTATTCAGTTTCACAGTAACAGTCTTCCACATCCTGGTCTGAGCAGTGTCTATCTATACACTAACAGACGCATCGCTGCATGTCATGTGACTTGGTTTCCTGTCTTTTTACATAATTCTATTTTTCCAGATGCTAGAAAAGATGAACTATTGAATTAGTAATCAGGGGCCTCAGCTGCTTCACTCCTAACTAGGTCACGTATGACGTCCGGTTTTGTTAGGCAGAATAATAGATGTAATGTTCCATTAGATAATGAAGCATGGAGGGCGACAGAAAATTAAATGTTTTTAGGAAATATAATGTGCAAATAAAATATGTGGGATTGGGTTGAGCACAGCCTTTGCCTTTAACCAGATTGGCATTATGAATCATAGTTGCCGAGTCTCCCGGAATGTCCGGGAGACTCCCAAAATTTGCTCCCAGACTCTCCCACAAATGGGCTTGTTGATGTGATCTAACACAAATCCCTGCTTGAAATCCCGCCCCTGCCTATCAATATGACCAATAGTGTTACTAAGCATGGGCGGGGCATTATGATGTAATGTGTGTCATTGACCTCAGCTCTGTCCTTAGTAACACTATGGCTCATTTGAATGGCTCTACAAACAGGAGAAAAGAGGTTCATCCCATGAGGATCCCATCAGCCCAGATGCGTGGCTTTGTGAGTTGTATACTGCATTGCTATGAGATATGGATACCATCAGCCATATTCCTGCCCAAAATGGTCCCATCCGCTATGTGTATGCAGTGACTATAAAGGGCAAAACAGGTAATGGCCAAGTCTGTCCTAATGTAGAAACATTGAAAGTGATGGCAGATAAGAGCCACATCGCTCATGCCTACATCATGTGTAACTACAAACCCTATATAGAAATATGAAGAAGTGTTTATTGATTAGGTAGTCAGAAATGAATTGACCGTGGGCCTGATTCCCCCTTAAGAAGGAAATAAGTGCGCATGGATGTGCAAAACTGCACACCTAAGTGGCAAGTGCACTCAGGGCCGCCATCAGCGGGGGGTGTCAGAGGGGTCCCGGATCTGATGGGGGCCGACCGATACTTACCTAGCTCTGTAGCAGCAGCTATCCCATGTCCCTCGACATTCCCCTCGTTCTTATGATTCTTTGCAGACTTGCGCCTCCATAGGGCTACCTTAACTCTTTATCTTTTGTGCGGAGTTTACGTAAGTAAAAACTAAGTTGCCTAACCCAGCCTATTCAGCCCTATTTAAATGCCTCCCCCCACCTAATTTTGTTATACCCCTTTCAGATCACCACCCGGGATATTGCCGGGGCAGCAGAGGATCCCAGGGTCACAGACCCCGTTTCACACTGCAGGGCGGACCCGGGAAATTCAGAGACCCAGGTCTGCCCTGTCGTCAACAGAGTCATTTGTTTACCGTTGCTCTGGCAACACCTGTTGCCAGGGCAACAGTAAAAAATTGCACCAATCAAGTGCGTTAGGTGCTACCCGGGCTGAAAAACTCGGGTAGCTTCTTTCACACTGCACCTTTTTGCTCGTGTCGGGTTGAATTCCCGGGTCTTCTGACACGGGTCCACCGGAAGTACCCCTTTCACATCTCCATGAAATACCCGGGATCTTGCCGAGACCCGGGTTTTTGGCGAAAATCCTGGGTATTTCGTGGTGATGTGAAAGGGGTATTAGCTTCCTTACGAACTACTGGCACGCCCCTTCTTATGGATGTCACTAGGTATGGAAATGAACATCGTGCGTAACAGGTTGCTCTGCGTAGCATCTGACCTGTCTAAGCGCAAATCATAAAAAAAGCTATGCACACAGCCTGTGTATATTGAGGAACGTTAGTAAGTGTTTCATTGCCTATGCTGGGTCATAGCATAAGAAATGGAGAAAATCTGCACAAGGTAACTACAGGTTTCAAAGGGAGAGAAATGTATTAAATTTTTTTTGCAAATTATTCTCTTTTCCTCTACTTTTTATTTTATTTAATTTTTTTTCATGATTTTTATTTTACATTTTTTTTTTACAGTTTTTTTCTATTGCTCCATCGGCCCTATAAATGCCCATCTAGATACAGCCGGGTCAGGCTGTGGTTCTTCTGTCTGGCAATGCAGCTGAACATTCTGTAATTGATGAAATTATTGCTGCTAATTAACGTGACATCAGACAGATGGCAGGACGGTCATGAGGTGTCCGGTGCCAGCGACTTCTCCAGGTTTATATCAGAATGTTCCCCCTGCTGGGAATGTTTCTGGAAACTTCCTGGCTGCCATTTCTTTCACTGGACCGGATAGAGATATATTAGGGTCAGCATGAGCAGATTGTATGACCGGAGGGCGGCCACTATGTAATGCTATGAGATAGGGGCATAGATCCACACCCAGAACTAATAACGTCAGGGGACTTATGCACGTCATTTGCGTAAGTCCCCTGACAAGTAACATCGGCGCATGCGCGTGTCAGATGTTACACAATCGTACCTTCAAAGGCAGTGCTCCTCAACCAGTGTGCCATGGGATGTTGCCAAGTGTGCCGCGGTGCAATGCCTCCAACCGGGGAAAAAGCACTGGAAGACCTTGCCTTAAGGAAATAAGGGGATACTGGGGAGGCTGCAGATACATGAATGAGGA
>WWET01000726.1:517455-529241 GCA_011038615.1 Limnodynastes dumerilii | reverse complement strand
AGGAGATGGAGGGTTAGGGTCAGGCTGCAGGGGAGGGAGGGTTAGGGTCAGGCTGCAGGAGATGGTGGGTTAGGGTCAGGCTGCAGGGAGGGGAGTATTAGGGTCAGGCTGCAGGGGAGGGAGGGTTAGGGTCAAGTTGCGGGGTAGTGAGAGTTAGGGTCAGGCTGTGGGGAAGGGAGGGTTAGGGTAATATAAGGGGAGGGTTAGGGTTAGAATTAGGGGAAGGGTTGGGGTAGTTTTCAGGCTCACCTTTCGGAGCACCATGTTCAGTGCTCCGTGGATCGATTGCTATGCCTCAACGAAAATGGCCCTATCGAAATAAGCCCGTTCTTTCCGGGGACCCACACCCAAGACATAATAATATAGTATTGCGTTTTTTTGTTAATAAATATGTTTAATAGTATGTTTTGCAAAATCAATAGAAATACATAATTATTTTAAGCAAGTATTATGGGAGTCTATTTGAGTCCAAGTGGGCATCTAAGGATGTCGTTTCTATTGGGCATTTTAATGTTAAGTGCCTAAGCACACCCAGCATACATATCTCGCACGCATGATGGGTACTCCCTGCGGAAGCTGATTTCTGAATGGAACTCAACTTCAAGCAATTGTGTTCAGTGGCGGAAAAATAGGTACTATGCATGCCAGGGCCATAACTAGGGTCATACAAGTGTTGCCCCCCGCCTACAGCACAAGGAAAGGGGCGAGCAGAGGCTTGCCGGCTGCTTAATTATGATTATTTTTATTATGAAAAGCCTCAGCATAAGAGTAAGTGCTCAGCATATAGTATATGAAGAGGGTGGCATTTCCCCAGCTCCACGTGCTTCCTATACTATATGTTGAGCTCTTGCTATTATGCTGAGGCTGGTCAATCAGCGCTCTGGGTGGCAGCCTCAGCAATGCTCAATATACAGTGTATGAGACGGGCAGCGCTGTGGAAAATCCACCCGCTTCCCCTCCTTTATGCTGATGCTGAGCTGTCAGTAGTGCAGGGGAGCCGGAACACTTCCATGTTTTTGTTTTTATGAAAAGCCAAAGCAACCCTCAACATATAGTATAATCAGCGGGCGACTATTTCCCACTCTGTATCTTACTATATGTTGAACACCTCAGCAGTGATCAGCATATGCAGTATACAAAGCGGGTACTGCTGAGGTTTGTCAGTGAGCTTAGTAGCGCTGGGGCCAGGAACCCAACTTTCTTTATCGCCCAGGGCGGCAAAATAGGTAGGTACGGCTCTGGTGCATGCACAGAACCTATTCAGAGCTGATTTATGTACGTAGCATACGTCAGTCAGCGCTTACGCTTAAATCAGGATCAGGCGCACGGAGTGTGCAAAACGCCATTGGCGTATATATAATTAGCGGAGAGCGTTTCCTTTTCTATGTGCGGGGGAGGAGTACCGCCGGGGATACGCCCACTTAATTCGGCATCCGCTTAACCAATGACAGAACGGCTTATGTTTAGCTTGAATTGCACACAAGGAACACTCTTGTCCTTCAATCATCCTCAGCAGCTTGGCTCCCTGACAAAGGATTCCATGGCCTGGCCCACAGCAAAATATGGTGTCTTCTTATCAGGTCAGAGACAGAGGGGAGGCTATTGTGTCCTATTACAAACCTCATAGCACCATGTGCATGCAAAGCACACCAATATTCAGATCAACTTGCAGAAAATAACCTCTACTCCGGGCTGAACATCTCTCCAGTGGAGCTTTGTAATGCAACAGCCGGGATTAGCCTGAGAAAGAGAACACTACACATGGTACAAGGACACAGTGTCATATTACCTGCTGGATGCATGTCTGAAAATAGAAGCCATGCACTCACAAGCCCAAATCCTCTGCTTTAAGGGTGGGCAGCAGAGAAAGACATTAAATGGAAAATAAATGTAGGACTTCAAAACATTTCTACTGTATATGATGCTTATATATGTACATGTAACCATGCCTGACTCAAAAATGATCCAATAGGGAATATTTATCCTAAATTACTCATAATTCAGAATGCCAATGTTATTTAAATCAGGTAAAAAGAAAATAATCCTCCCAAAAAAATATATGTACAATGGAATAAGGACCATTATTATGCCTATCATTATTACATTGTTTAATTCATTCAGGGATTGAGGTACAAAACCGAAAAAGAACAGGTGGAACTGTTACACAAAGCAACCAATCAGACTCTAGCTATCATTTCTGTAGTATAGTCTAGTAAATGACAGAATGAATATGATTGGTTGCTAGGTTCCTCTTTAGAATGATTAATATATCTACTCCATTAGAGTTTTGGGAAAACCCTTCATAAAATGAGTTATATTGTGGGAGAGTGTGATTGAGAATAGATTGTCAGCTCCACAGCAGCTAGGACTGGCGTCATTAATAAAATATTTCTTTAATGTGCCATGGGATATGTGGATATAAAAAATATTTATAACATTCCTATATCACTGGCCACATATATTACCTAAATAGTGATGTTTATATATATATATATATATATATACTGATCTGTATACATGATGTATTGCTCATGTGATTGTCTCAAAACAAATAATGACATAAGAGAGGGTGTGGCCTGTTCAGTACAGACTGACCAATCAAATCAGGCTTTACACCAATACAACAATAAGCAGTATACATAACAGTGTGTTAATATAAATTATTTATATATATATATATATATCAGTGTAAACATATATATATATTTATATATTTAGTGTATTAAATAAACCTAGAGTACCTTACAAATGTTGTAGAAATCCTATTAAAGTTTACATTATTGCCGAATCTAACCTTTCATCCTGTACAAATACAGTCTGAAAAGTTTACATTATTGCCGAATCTAACCTTTCATCCTGTACAAATACAGTCTGAACATATATTCTTATTCATTCATTCCATTTAAGTTCTTTCATTTCCATTTAAATGATTCAGTGACTATAACTGGTGTCCTGTCCACTGTACACCGTGCAGCAGCCATTTTGTGGGCTGAAGACATTTTATATTTGTGCAACCTATCATTTTACAAGAAGATAATGACATCAATAAGGCATTTTTGTTTAAATATATATTATACATTTTTATCCCATATCTGTCCTTATATACAGTTATTTACAGGTCTTGACACATTTTACTTTTACATTTGTGATCAGCATTATACACCCAGAGAATAAATAAAATGGCAATAAAATCAGAGTCAATAACTTTATGAAGTTCCTTTTATAACTTTCCTCACCTTTTTTACTGTCCTTTGGGGCAGAGGAATCAGTGCTATTTTCTCTTCTGAGCCTCTTTCCTTCTTCAAGTGGAAAAACTGCGTTCCCATCCAATGCCTTGAGTTCGCTTTTCGTGGCCTTGGCTTCGTTTCCGCCTGCTTTGAACTTCTTCTTCACCATTCTGTTCTCTGTGTTTTTCTCACCCAAGCTGATAGATCTCATGAGACGGGCTCCTTTAGCCTGGTCTAGGGCAGTGGTGTGACTCTGGGCAGACGCTGCCCCTCTGATTGTATCAGGATCTCTCAACACTTGTGACAGCTCCCTGGAATTTGGAATGTAAGCCTTGACACGCAGTGATGGTGCTTTTTCTATTTCAGTAGAATTATTATGCATGCGAGCCATAGTCTTCACAAGGCTTAATGTTTCACTGCTCTTACTGCGACAGATCAAAGGTTTTTTTGCAATAACTCCTGGGTAATTTTCCATAACCCTATTACCATTCATTCTCTGATCCCCTTTATTAAATAAAGAGCTAATGCTATTAAATGAAGAATTTTGGCTGGCTTTCTTCTTGGTATTCATTTTTTCCTTTGCTTGGTGGCTTGCTTGCTCCCCATGGAGTTGATTGGCTGATTTAGTTCTTCGAATATCATCTAAAGTTCTGGTATCAAACGTAACACCACTGGATTTTCCACTCTTTTTTGTACCATTTTGGCCATCAGGTTCTTTTTTACCATCGATTCGGCTATTGTCTTGTGTCACTTGGTTAAAATGATCGTCAAATTTTGTGGTAGCGACCTCATAGCTAAATGATCTTGTAATTCCAAGTTCTTGCATTTTTCGACTGAAAGTCTTTTTGTGAGGGCAATCAAATCTTCTTTTGCAAATATTGAAAGTATTTCGGGCACTGAAAGGCGTGCTTTCCTGCCTTGTAATAGGTTTATTGCCCGGCATTCCACAGAATTGACAATCACTATACACTAATTGTGACCCAATTTTGGCATTTTCCAATTGGTTATCCAGAATTTTTGATCCTTCGTTCACAATCCCTGATTTCTTAACCCCGATTTGGAATCCATTATTCACAATTTCCAATTTCTTATCCAGATTTTGTGATGCCTGACTCGTCATTTCTGATTCGCTAGCCACAATTTTTGATCCATTATTGGCAATTTCTAAGTTGTTATCCAGACTTTGTGATCTATCATTCTCAATTCTGGATTTGTTTTTTACGATTTGGGATCCACTACTTGGAATTTCCAATTTACTCTCCACAATTTGGGTTTCATTAGCCACAGTTTCCAATTTGCTAGCACCAATTTGGGATCCATCTTTCACAATTTTAGATTTGCTGTCCACAGTTTGAGATCCATCATTCCCAATTTCCGATTCACTATCCAAAAGGTGTGATCCATTACTCATTATCTGCAATTGGTTATCCATAGTTTGAAATCCATTGACCACAAGTTGTGATCCATTATCCACAGTTTGCAAAGTAGTACTTCCTGTTTCCCCAATTTGACATGCAACGTTCACAATTTCCAATTCCCTTTTCACAATTTGGGGTCCATTATACGCCATTTCCAATTCACTATCCACAATTTGTGATCCATTGTCCACAGTTTGTAAGGTGGTACTTCCTGTTTCCAATTCACTCTCTAAAACTTGTGGCGTGTTACCTGCAATCTCAATTCTTTTGCAATTTTCTAAAACTGTTAGTGATTCGGGGTCTCTTCCTTCATCAACATTATTATAATAGTCGGCAATATCAGCTCTGTGATCTTCCAGAGTTGCAGTCTGTGGTAGGCATTGTTCGGTCTCTTCCAATCCCTGCGAGTTTGCATATGACGCTGTCTTCTTGTCCGCTTCATTTGATTGGTCAGAACTCTCTGGAGTATAAATACTTTCTCTCAGAAACTGTATAAGCTGAAAGACAAAACACTAAATGAAATCATCCTACATAATACTGATAATAATAATAATAATAATAATGGACCAAATACAGAATTGCGTATGAAAGCCCATTTATGCATTAAGAAAGCGTAAGTACCCGTTGCATGCATTCTGCGCATGAGTGAACATGCAGTTACACATCAGAACAAACTACAAACAATTCTGGTCACGCATCGTAAGCCTTTCCGACGATGGGGGGTGACAACCCGCCATGCATAAAACGAAATACACAACAAAAGGACCCCTATATGTATATATATGTATATGGCGCTTTGAGATAATTGGCCAAATAAACACCCTAGAATATAATAGTATAACCAGTTCTCCTGGGAATCAATCGACACAATGTTGCTGCTTGTAAATATTAGTGTACTTGTTGGTAATCACTATGCGATGAATCACATATATAAGTTGTTACATCAAATAACCGGATAGCAACTCACTCTTAGATGAATATAATGCGCAATGCTCTCACTAGCCGTCTGAAACAGAGCTCAGGTGTCCACGTGTAGTCCCCGAAGGGCAGGCTTGATGAGTATCTGGAGCTCCAGACCTCGATGTTCCACGCATCTCCTCTGATGAAATCAACTTGTGGTTGAAGAAACGCGTCAGAGAGTGCTGGATCTCCAGAGAAGCATTGTATGTTATCCTCTACTGCATTGCCATTCGGTCAGCTGGCCAAGCTGTTTACCTCATAACCTGAACACTCGCATCTGCACAATTACATATGTGCAGATCACTCAGCGCTACTCTGTTTACCTGCAAATTGCCATTCTCCGTCAGCCGGGAAGCGTGTAACATCGAGGTCTGGATCTCCAGATACTCATCAAGCCTGCCCTTCGAGGACTACACGTGGACACCTGAGCTCTGTTTCGGACAGCTAGTGAGAGCATTGCGTATTATATCCATATAAGAGTGAGTTGCTATCCGGTTATTTGATGTAACAACTTATATATGTGATTCATCGCATAGTGATTACCAACAAGTACACTAATATTTACAAGCAGCAACATTGTGTCGATTGATTCCCAGGAGGACTGGTTATACTACGTGTATCATTATCAGATATCAGCGGTTTAAAGCACCTATTCAAGTCCTTACTTATGTGGTTGTCTACAACAAAGGCTATTTACAGCCAATACATACACAAATTATCTCCACTGCAGTGGCCACATTAAGCATTGGACATAACAAGTTGCCTTTATTGAACATAGCCCTAATTATCCGCGGATATTGCTTGTTCTACCTTTTTTAGTGATACTTCTTTTTATTGCCTACTGCTATTTTGCTGTATTTATGCTTAATGTACGTATGATACAAAGTTCTAGAGAGATTACATACATGTGTTGTCCTGGTACCAGATTAATATTTTAAATGTTTTTTAATAAACATTGTTTTTTATATGTTAAGTTACCCAGCTTAGTTTTATTTATATATTGTTGATATTCAATATACTATATACTTTCCAACACCTATTTGAGAGGTCTCCTTTGCGATACAGCGCTCCTGTCACTTTTTCTCTATTTGTAATTTATTACATCCTATGTCGGGGGGGGTCGCTAACCCCAGTCAGGAGCAGCGTTCCGCATTTTTGTCCTCTCATATTTTAGGGTGTTTATTTAGCCAATTATCTCAAAGCGCCATATACAGGTAATAGGGGTCCTTTTGTTGTGTAAATCTACAGACATGTCAAACCATTAAGAGAATGTTATATTAGACTCAACCTTAATATAAGGGCATATTGTATTGCAGCTATCTATGTTGAAATGTGTCAAGGTGTCACAAAGTGGAAACTATTATCATTACAGCTGGATAAAGGAGGTTAAAGCGGAGAGGAGTGGTTGAAAAAAAGTTTAAAATGTAATTTCATTTATCTGTACATTTGTTGCTCTTAAAGGATTTATCAGTATATTTAGTTGTTCTGGCAATCAGATTCCGAAACTAAGAAGTATATATAAAAAGAAAGACTAGTGATTCCTGTGTAGGATCAACCAACAGATCCTCAAAATCTCTTACTTCAAATATTTGCCAAAATAAGCACTGGAGAAGGAGATAATAAAATTGGATAGTTGATATGTTTAAGAAAGGATTAGATATATTTTTAGCAGAAAAGGACATCCAGGGTTACCAGAACCGCTAATTTAAATAAAGGACAGTAGTGGAGACAAGGAGAAATGTATTTATTTTTTTATGATTGCAACAGTTTGGAGGTTGCTTCATATGGATTCACCTCAAATATAAAGATAGGGATCGCAGGAGATCCAAAATATGTTGAACTTGATGGACTGTTGTCTTTTTTCAACCTCATCAACTATGTAACTATGTAACTATGTAAAAAATAAGATGGAAACTTTGGGATTTAAAAAAAAAAAAAAAAAAAAGAAAAAAAAATTATTTTTTTTAAACAAAAAAACTAAAGAACATTAAAAACATTAAAATAACATAAAAAAAAAAAGATAAAACTCACCTGTCCGGGAGACGCATCCGACTCAGAAGATTCCAGAACCGATATGAAGACCCTGCGCATGCGCAGTGGGTTTTCATATCTGTAGTTGAAATTTTCTATGTCCCGGATTGTAGTGTCTGCGGCTTCATTCGATATGAAGGGGCCTGCGATGCGGCAGAGCACATTGCGGGACTTCGAGGGACCTCGGCGGAGGGGTGAGTTTTGGGAAATTTAAGGGGAAGCTGCCAGGCTTGCGGCCAGCACAGGCGAGCCTGGAGCAGCATCGATCCCCTGAGGGGAAAAAAAAAAAATAGAGTCCGTAGCGTAAATTCTCTTAGGCTGTGGAGACTTACGAGCGCTGTGAATACTTAATTCTGCATACGGTCCAATGATAATAATAATAATAACAACAATAATAATAACAACAATAATAAAAATAATAATAACAACAACAATACTAATAAAAATAATAATAATAATGTAAAACTTTTTTTCCCATTATAAATATTCTCGCACATTAAAATCAATGTACTATAATGGGATTTAAAAGCCAGAGAATTACTGATATCAACACTTAGTAAAAATATTTAACACATAATACAATTAAACGACCGCAATAACAATGTCAATCTAGTATACATTAAGCAAGTGTTTTTGGAGTAACAAAGCATAGATCTGTCCCATGCTTGTTGTGTGCATATGCAATGTGATAATCCCTGGAGAGAACGCTGATGTAACCTGTACAATGTAAGCTATGGGACAGTGTGAACTTGTAGAAATATAAGGGAGAATGTAGGTGAACTGGCTCTCTATTTATAAACACAAGATATAAGAGCCACCGTTGCGACTCTCTTTGTTTAGTTAGGACCTATCGCAGAACAGCCTTTACAAGCAGCTGGTGGCTTATCATTATATGTGGCAATGTGAGGGGAGAGGGATAAGGGGCTGCCTCATACTGTCAGAGTGCCAGACAAACCCCAGGTGATGTGTCTATACCTAGAGTGTGATATTGCCTTACCCCTATTGGACTCTATCCCAATCCCACGGCCACCAACCTGGGGAGGTATGGGTTAATGCTAGGGATAGGGAGCCCCATGTGATCGATGAAAGCTGTCCATCCACCTGGCCTATATTCGTAGTTTGTCTTTGGCACCCTTAGGATCGAGTCCCAGCACCGATGGCTGTCATTACGAAGTAGAGACAGTCGAAAGTTGCTTTTCGGCTGTCTTTATTTCGAATGTCAGACGATTTAGAATGATTTTTTTTGGATTAATTTTCGGAAGTGCTGCCGACCACCAGAGAAGTGAGTAACCCTCTCCGGGGACTTAGGGTTAGGCTGCAGGGGTGGGACTTAGGGTTAGGTTTAGGGTTAGGGAGTGGGTTGGGGATAGAATACTTACTTTCCTTTTGGAGCACCGTGTTCGGTGCTCCAGGGATTGATTGCTATGCCTCATCGAGGCAAAAGCAATCGATATCCCAGGCCCAGTTTGGAAATGGCTGGGAGCGTATGACCCTATCAAAATAAGGCCGTTCCAAATAAGGGGAACCACACTCCTTGTGATAGGACAGCAGCGGCAATCCCATTTTCGACATGGATGCAGCCAACAGCTTAATGGCAGCTGTACCAGTGCTAAATATTACTAAATCATAATGGGTACATTATTCTGACAAGATACCTATTCCTGGTTAGGCTGCAGAGAGAGCATGGTTAAGGTTAGGCTTCAGGATGAGGATGGAGAGGGTTAGGGGAGGGTTAAGGCTAGGCTGCAGAGAGGGGAGGGATAAGGTTAGGAGAGGGTCAACGTTAGGCTGCCAGATGAGGATGGTTAGGGTTAGGGGATGGTTAAGGCTAGGCTGCAGATAGGGGGAGGGATAAGGAAAGGAGAGGGTTAAAGTTAGGCTGCCAGATGAGGATGGTTAGGGGAGGGTTAAGGCTAGGCTGCAGATAGGGGAGGGATAAGGTTAGGGGAGGGTAAAAGTCATGCTGCCAGACGAGGATGATTAGGGTTTGGGGGGAGGTTAAGGTTAAGTTGCGGAATCTTCGGAGCAGTCAGAAATGACAAAAGAAAAAAGGAATTCTAATAAGCAAATAAAATGTAGCATAGAAGAGTTACAATACACAACAGTAGACATGTGTAAAGTTATACCGCAACTTTTAGCTACAGTAAAACTTTGATCCACAAAATGCTGTTATGAGGTTTTTTATTGCCTCTCAGTAATTTATCATTCGTAGAATATAATCAGTTTTAGATGAACGGAGACATTTGTTATCCTTATACGAGCCTGTTGCTCACTGATGCTTGTAATGACTTGTTTTACATAATTGCCTCAGACTAGTTCTTCATCTCCATCCAGTGGTAGGAATGTCTTGCAGTGAGCTGTGTTGTTTTGCAGTAAAGCTATTAATAAATATAAAAAAACAACATTTTAGAAGCCCCATTTCCCACCCCCATTAGAATAACACCACATCGAGACATCCAGAAAGCAGACGCTTTTCCTGCCTCATCGGCAAATGTCTACTATTGTATGTTGTCATAGGCGTATCTATAATGGGTGCAGGGTATTCAGTAAACACGGTCCTGTGGCTTTCATCCTGCACCCAAGTCCGGATATCAGGGTTGGCAAGGAAGGGTGGCCCATTCGGCATCTATTTCTTCCCTCCAAGATCTCCCAGAGGGAAGAAATAGATGCCGAATGGCTCCCCTTTCCCTTCGGTGGGACTGTCGCGATTCGCAGGCCGAAAAGGGGGCAGGGCTTAAATAGCTTGTTAGGTCCCATCCCTTTTGAGGTCCACGAATCGGGACAGTCCTGTCTCAGGGTAAGGAGGGGATGGAGCCCATGTACAAATCCTGCACAAGGGCCCCCTCACTTCTTAAAATGCCCCTTCATGTTGCGCAGGAGTTCGCTCAGAGAGAAGTGGCGCAATGAAATCTGCGGGATCCAGCAGTCCGACCAGTGGCGTAAGTTCAGCCCAGTTGCCCGGAGGTAAGATAAATGTTGGATCCCCCCCCCATAATCTGGCTTCTCACTAACACTATTGGGATGTGATGATGATATTACGTCTTAAGCTGGGTACTAACTGACAAAATAAAACGATCCTTCAATAATAAAAAGATAAACTCACATTTATCTGACGATCCTGCAGCTGTACACACTGGAACGATTCACGCTGGATTGTTCCCAGAAGTCCTTTCTGCTAAATAGACACACATACAAAAGATTGTTCATACATCGTAGATCTGGATCAGGCCCATCATAACACTGTTGATCTGTGATTTTTAGGAGCTGCTAAAAATCAAGATCTAACTATGCAGGACAGAATCTGACGATTCACTGCATTGTTTGACAGTACACACTCAAATGATTTGAGAGGTATCTTACGAGTATCCTGTGATTTAAAGAAAAATCGGCAGATATCTCTCCGGTGTGTACCCAGCTGTACAGTCAGTCAGTGAAGAGGGAGCAAAGAACAGACAGCAGAGAGCAGACAGCAGGTCTGTACTGCACTCTCTGCTCCTGCCGATGTGCACTATTCAGGGCACTGGAGGCGGCCATATGGTGGGGAGAAAGCAATCGCACCTGAACGGGCCACCAGAGACACAGAATGGGAGACTGCCCACAATGGAGAAGAAGTGCCTCCTTTAGGACTGGCACCCGGAGGTGACTTACCCCATTTCCTCTGGCAGTTCCACCCCTGACTCCTCTGCCTTCTGACAGTAGGGCACAGGGCTGCCATCAAAGGGGGGACAGCAGGGACTACTGTCTTGGGCCCGCAGCTGATGGGGGCCCACCATCATTACAGGGCCCCCTGCACACCGGCCAGATGGAACGCAAGTCTGTGGGGCCGCCCAAATGATGTATTCCGGGCCCCAGAAATTCTGAAGGTGGCCCTGGCAGGACAGGTTGTGGTTGCAAGTGGGAGGAGTTTAGTATTATAACGCACAGTAAGGGCGGGGATTTTGCAAAGATCCTCCACAATCAAAATGCGATCAGAAGTTCTAAAGTGGCTCCATCTCCTGGAAAGATGGGAGAGGTTGCTAGAGCTCTTGCACGGACGCATGGATAAAGCGGAATCATCTATCGGATCCTTGCTGGCTCTGCGTTCATAGTTCTGAATGCAGCACATTCAGGTTCTGTATCCAGTCCGATGACTTTAATCCTAGTTCATATT
>WWET01000726.1:494904-512715 GCA_011038615.1 Limnodynastes dumerilii | reverse complement strand
TCGGTCGCGCCGGAAGATAGAAGTGGGAAGAGGTGGCTGAAGATAGAAGTGGGGAGAGGTGGCTGAAGATAGAAGTGGGGAGAGGTGGCTGAAGATAGAAGTGGGGAGAGGAGGCTGAAGATAGAAGTGGGGAGAGGTGGCTGACGATAGAAGTGGGGAGAGTTGGCTGACGATAGAAGTGGGAAAAGGTGGCTGAAGATAGAAGTGGGGAGAGGTAGCTGAAGATAGAAGTGGGTAGAGGTGGCTGATGATAGAAGTGGGGAGAGAGGGTCTTAGAGAACAGTATAGAAAGACAGCAGGAGAGAGAAGTGGGGAGAGGTATTTGAAGAGAGTAATAGGGGTAAGTAGTGGAGAGTACAATGTGGAGAAAGGGTCGAAGAGAACAGTGTGAAGAGGCGGCTGGAGAGAGGAGTAAGAAGAGAGGTTCATAGAGAACAGTGGAGAAAGGGGTCTAGAGAGAACACTGTGGAGAGGGGTATGAGAGATTAGAGGGGGACAGATTTCTTGGGGAGAGAATTTTACAAACTAACTGTAAACAGAGAGAACATGGAGGAGAGGAGGGATTGTTCAAGTTACTAGGAGAGGCTTTTGGTGTAGAGATCACCCCTGAATTTTTCAGCTCTTTGCATTTTCACATATATTACAGTGTTATGTTAGATCTGATACTATTGTGCAAAAAAACGCCAAAAACTTAAAAATAAGAGAACAGAAAGTTCAGATCTAAAATTTTTCTAAAAACTTATATGTGTTCAGTTAAAAATGTTTTTAAAACAAAACTTTTTTGTGGGGGAGGGGTTTATGAACTCTGGATCCAATTCCAGGGGCCAGATTTACCAAGCTGCGGGGAAGGAAAAGTGGAGATGTTGCCCATAGCAACCAATCAGATCTTAGCTCTTACTTTCCTATCACATACTAGAGAATGTCAGCTAGAATCTGATTGGTTGCTATGGGCAACATCTCCACTTTTCCAAACCGGCAGCTTAGTAAATCTAGCCCCAAGTCTCAGCTCTACTTCTGTCAGCACATTGTAAAGCCTAAATATATGACATGTTATAGTGCAGTTGTGTTACATGTTTTACTAGCATTAAAAATGAGTTCAATTTAGATATAAAAACATTCAAGACCTCTAACACTCTAATAAAATAATAAAAATGTTTTGTTTATCCAGATATAAAGTGTAGCCAAAATAAAATGTAGCTGAGAACAATTCTATGAAAGGGGTGAAAATAAATGTAGTTTATAGTTAGAATAGGTATAGATCACACTTCTCTATACAGCTGTCCTAAGCTGCACTCTATCCAGCTATTATCAGCCTTTTTCTAAATTTAGGTTTGTTTGCTCTCATTCCCTTGAGCTTTTTTTTGTTCAAATGGGTTTCTGTACCCAGCAGTAGCTGTCACTCATTTTATAAGCCAAATGGTGTCCTGGGAATTCCTACAACACAAACACACACAACACATAGCTACAGACAAAGTTCTATCATGTGATTAGTACACACTTTGGTTACAGATAGTAAGTAATTATTACCTTAATATGTTCCTGCTTTTGGTCTACTGGACGGTGATCGATTCTATCCAAACATTCCACAGGAATGGGGGAATATTCTCCTCCATCATCTGGCTGATTCTTTTGCTCCTGTTTCTCTCCGTGCAGTTTATTTTCCTCATCACTTGCATCAGGGATACTTATCAAAGATAATTGGTTGCCTTCAGATTCTTGGAGCTGATCTGCAGAAATTTCCAGGGATTTCAGATCAATCAAGTCCACTTCTAGTGTGTGATTTCCACGCTCATCTTTCTTGCCTTCAGGACAGGCGTTAAGTAATGAATTTATTGCGGATTCATCAGTCATTGTGTCTGAATGATCTAATACACTGGCAAGATACAGCTCCAAATAGGGATTGCTGGAACTCTGTTTAACACATGGTGAAGGATCTTCTCTTGAGTGATTCTCCACACTTTCCTCCTCAATTCCAGCCTTGTCATTTTGGATGGCTTCAGTGGCTAGAGGAAGACTACATCTCTCTTTTCTTTTCAAATTGGAAGCATTGTCCTGTTGATGTCCTACAGTAATCACCATCTCTGGTTGCAAAGGTTTTAGGCTCTCCCCAGGGTGGGCTCCCTTTACATCTACTGCCGGTGGCTCTGAGTGACTGACACAGAGGCTGGTTAAGGCATCCATGTCTACATCGTTACCCGATACCTCATTCACAGGAATCCCACCACTTAGGAGTGGATCACACTGAATACGGCAATCCCGGCTTACTTTTGTCTGATCAGCCTGGTTGTTTTCCAGTAAAAAGACAGGGTCATTGCCCAGAAGAATGCACTGCCAGATTCCTTCCACATCATCCATCAGGATTTCAGAGCATTCCAAATAGTTGAGACAATTGTCAAAATTGTCTTCGTCTGTAGACCATTTATTATCCCAGTTTGGCTCGTTGACCCTACAACAGTATTTAGCTCCGTGCCACAAGCAATATAGATGGCCGTTGTTCCTTGTGTGACAACTGAATGTGTTAGACAGTCTGGAAGGTAATTTAGAGTCGCCATTTTTGCGTCCGTTTGTTTCTCCGTTGTCTTTTAGAGCCAGGGTCTTTTCAGGATCAACGAGTGATGGAATGGAATGTTCTTTATCTAGATCTTCTTCCTCCAGAATTAATAGGCTTTCATCTTTAGTCAAGGTGGGTTCATACTCTTCATTTTCTCTGTTATCAGACTCATCTTCTGAGTGTTGGTCAGTTGATAATGGGGTTCGAAGAAAGGCTAGACCTCGAACCGTCATAAAAGGGTCACTAATATTTTTATCATCATCAATGGGCCTAATCACAGAAGAATTCCCCTCCATAAGCCTATGAATTGTGTCTACAAAGTAGATGCATGAAAATGAGATGTCAATTTCTTTATTTTAAAAGTCCACGTTGGCATTTCCTAAAATAAATAAATGAGTGATTAGCAGGAGTATATATGACATATTTTGCAGGTGAGTTTTTAGTTTAAAGTAAATTTTTCAGAAACTGTGAAAATATCAGACTAACGTTGATGTTCCACAACAGGGGCCATATTCAGAGAACCGTCAGCGAAAGGTTCGCAATTATACGCACGGACATTGCGTATAATACTTCCGAACGTGCGTATCTAACTAACCGCACCCTCACCACGCCCTCGAACGGTCATTTAAATGCCCCCCCACTCACTTTCACGTCTCTGTCTCTGGACGTATTACAACCATGCCCCTCCGTACGTATTTTCTCACGTGCGATTCACAAGTCCGTGCCTAATGGACTTCCGTGTGTAAAATCAACATAGATAGCGTAAATTTAGTTACTACGCATGCGCAGTTCATCAGATCGTAAAAATAAGCACAGAACTTCGCGCAAAAATAATTCTCTGAATATGGCCCAGGGTTCAAGTAGATTCTTTATTGAGTTTGTCTCTTGGACCAATAAAAAGCTACAATATTTTACAGGACAGTCTGGCAATCTTCCTGATGCTGAGCCAGTTCCAGATGTTGGCTCCACCCTCTGGAGGTAGCCATTTTTACGGAGACCAAGATGTAATACAACATACCTTACTGTAAGTAATAGAGACATAAATATAAAATAGTCTACAGACCCTCACTAATCAGTAGCAGTGTCACTTATGTACTGCTGTCAGTGAAGCTCCCATTGACAGTGTGCACAATAAAGTTTACTCTAATAACAATTGTATTTACTAAAAATTTACAATAATAATTTTTGTTTTGATGGCTGAAATGTTTTCTATTGGCAAACATTTTAAATATTAACAATTATTTGTAAAAAAAATTAGCATAAATGTGAAGGGAGAACACTCCCCCTTATACTTATGGGTTTCCGTACCTTAACACTGAAAAACTCTAATTTATTATAGTTAAAGAAACACATGCTAAATGTACAACTCTGTATGTACAATGTAAATATACAGCTATAGTCATAAATATGGATTTTTATAAATGTGTGTGGGGTGTGTGTGTGTGTGGGGGGGGGGGTGTGTGTGGGGGGGTGGGGGGGGGGGGGGGGGGGGGGGTGTGTGTGTGCCTATATGACCTATTCCAAGAAAGGGAGACCAAATGCCACCACTCCTCTATGGTTAAAGGTAATAAGTTCAGCACAGCAATAATTAGGGACATTGGGCTGGATCCAGACTAAAGTAAGTGCTTGAAATTAGTTACTCCTGGGCAAAACCATGTTGATTGCAGGTGAGTCATTTCATCTGTTGCAAACAGTATTAGAGTTGAGAGGTGATGTTTCCTATCCCGAGTCTAAATAACAGTGTGACATCTGTGAGCAGTAAGCAATTAAAAGATATATTCCTGCATGCAAAGAATACAATTACCTTGACTCCCCCTGCAATCAACATGGTTGAGACCAGGAGTAACTAAGTTCAAGCACTTACTTAATTCTGGATCCAGCTCATTGCCCCTGATCCAGTCTGCGCATTTTCCCACTATCCACTATCTGCATGCCTATCCTCACCCTCCTTGCGGGGGATTAGAAAAGCAGATCGGCAGTAAGGCCTGGATCGCCTAGTGTGCGGAACTAAGTTTTGTATGCAAGGAGATCGGTGTAACATCTGGCATGGGCCTGCACATTGCCCAGGGTTGTCTACCTTTTATTTCTCTCTTTGGGAGATCTCGGAGGGAAGAAATAGATCACGATATGGGGACAGCTCTTACTGACGTAATTTATGCAAATCACACCATTAAGCCCTGCCCCTGTCAATGACTACATCATCAATTCCTGCCGATCTCTAGTAACTCTAGGGATTACAATAATGAGAGCCAGGGAGTCGAGACTTGTAGGAGATTTGCTGCTTCTTCCGGGATACGGGGAGATCTGCCCAAATTTCGTGAGTCTCCCGGATATTCCGGGACAGTCGGCAACCCTGACAGTGCCAGACAAACAGCTGATTTCTGCGAGCAGCTTGCGGGAGTAGAGCAATGTATGCAAGTCAGGATCAGGCCTATTGAATTCAGATGTAGCCAAAGGTACAGTTTTTTGGGGAAACTTACTAAACTTTTCTGCTAAACTAAATTGGTTCAAATCTAAAGTCAGCTCATTCATAGCAATTTTAAAAAACACGTATCGAGACAAACTGGAAGGCTCGGGACAGAGGGACAGTCTCCCAAATTCTGAACTGTCTCGCTGGGATGGCGACAATTGGGAGGTATGCATAGACACACACTAATACACACAGACACACAAACACACACAAGGGGGTAGCAGACACATGGGAGAGAGAGAGATTGAATAAAGAAACCTCTGTTGCAGGCAGCTGTGTGGGCTCCTGTCACTGTTACATTGTGGGAATACTTTTGATTTCTCTTCTCAGGGAGATGCATGTGTACAGTGTATGTTCCCGGGTGGGGGAAGGTATGGGGGTGATATGTAAATCTGTCTGTGGATAGACATTTGGAAGGTACATTGGGCTAGATCCAGAACTACGTATGCGAGTGATTTTACACTAGCCGCTGATGTAAATTCACCCATTAGTATTTACTGCGCATGCGCACGGCAAATGTTACGCCACGTAACTCTGAACATACGTACCATCCACGTATCAACAGCGTAACTACGAACAAAGAGGCGTGACAGCCATAAAACACTCGTAATTATGCTTCGGAGGCCGGCTGAGGCACTGAAGTGTACAGTATGGGGGCGCTTAGGTACAGTATGGGTGAGCTTAGGTACAGTATGGGTGAGCTTAGGTACAGTATGGGTGCGCTTAGGTACTTACGCATGTGAAGCCTTTACGTACGTCGGTAGTTACACTTTGCAATGTTAAGGTAGGGTTTGGCAAGCGTAAAACGGGTAAAGTATGCAGGAGCGAGGGCAGTGTGTAGTAATTACGCTACGCAATGAAACGTAACAAGCATTTAGGTCTGGATCCGGCCCATTATTCCAATAATCCTTGGACCTGAGTGACTGGTAATATCCTGGTCAGATTTGTAAGAGGCACAGAATGAGTAAAATATAAAGATATAAATATAACAGACAGCTCATGGAAAATGTATTAGAAAGAAATGGCAATATTTCAGTCCTGGCAGTGCCGGGCAGCGCGCTTCATCATAGGTATTCTTTTATAAATCAGTCAGTGGGTATCAGACCATATCATACTTAGTACTGCACACATTGGTGACATGTTTATCTGGGAACATCATGCTACAGACACTATTTACTACACTGAGAGACAGCCAAAATCTGACAAAAAGAGCTGTGTTTATATTTTAGTAGTTCGCTTTCTTTCTTTCTTTCTTCTCTCTGTCTCTCCTCTCTCTCTCTCTCTCTCTCTCTCTCTCTCTCTTCTTTCTTTCTTTCTTTCTTTCTTTCTTTCTTCTCTCTGTCTCTCCTCTTTTTCTCTCTCTCTCTCTCTCTCTCTCTCTTCTATCTTTTTCTCTTTATCTCTCTCTTTCTTGCCTCCATCTGCCCCCATTATATGCCAGTGCCTGCCCCCAGTTGTATGCCAGTGTGTCTGCCCCAATTGTGAGCCTCCATCTGCCCCCATTATATGCCCCCGTGCATGCGAGGGGAGTGGTCTATTGGAACTCTGCTGTCGCTGCCCCGTATGATTAAGGTATTTTGATTTAAAAAGCACATAATTCAGCATTGCTTTGAATAATTTGCATTTGATTTAGATTATGTTAATTGCAATGGCCCTTTAATTGTGATGGTTGTTGACCAGATGTACAATGTAAATTAATTGTTTAATCCTGGACAGGAAGCAGCTTGATTCTGCCGTGAATGGCAGGATATTACGGTAATACACTTTACATTCGCACTGTTTTATGTTAAGGCATTTATGACACTTACTTCAAGCAAAGGAAACAGTGTGTAAACAGAGGTGACCTTTCTCTCAGATTCAGAGACATTAATGTATAACTCATTGCTGCTAAAGTGACTAATAGCCTCACAGGGCTTTGTTGGCAAACAAAAAAAATTTGCTTATCAGTATAGAGCAGAGTGCAGAGCTTTATTTGATCTGCCAATAAACAAATTATTTGTTTCTGAAACAATCCCTAGTGCAGGATGGCAAGTTGCAAAAAAAAAATAAAAAACCATCACAGCTCTATTTACTAAAGCTTTAAAAAGTTCATTTTTGGAGTTATGAAGTTATAACTCCAAAAATGAACTTTTTGCTATTTACAACAGCTGCACTGCCATGGAAATCACCAGTTTCCATTGCCATGCGGTAAAACTTCACCTGTCGTCGCCAGCCCATTGTTTTCAATGGGGCTGGCTATTTACTAACTAAAATAATGCCATTTCAGACTGGCGTTCAGACTTCTATTCCAGCAATCTCCCCATATAACCCCCTTTTTATCCCCCTAATAGCTGTTATTAGGGGGAGAAAAAGGGGTATATGTATGGGTAGACCACTGGGATAAATAAGTAAATAACGTTATCTTTAAAAAATGAAAATACATTTTTTTTATTAAAAAACAATTAAAAAAACAACAGAAATAAAAGAACACAATAAAATAGCTTTAAATACTAACCGGACCGAAGACGCGTCTGCCCGCAGGTGCCAGTCCCGACATGGAGAGCCTGCACATGCGCAGTGCTTCTCATGCTGGGACTTCATTTTTTTACAAAGTCCCAGCAGAGAGCCACTGCGTATGTGCAGACCTTCCAGACACACGAAGAAAGCCCGCGATGACAGAAGAAAGTTCAGATGTCATCGCGGGACAGCCAGCAGAGGGTGAGTATTAGTAAATAGCTCTGGGATTGGTATATAATGTATATAGTGTGCCATTCCCAAACCCTAATATACTCCACATATTATAGTATGTGTTACTCCCAGACCTAAAATATATCCCACGTGTGCTTTATCAGAGGTGGGCTGGGCCGGGGGGCAGGATGCCATGTGCCACCTCTCTCCAGCGGCTGACCAGAATGGGGAATTAAGTCTCAACGTGGTCCACGGCCACCCTGGACCTTTTAAACACCAGAACCAGGGCTTTGTGCTCTTTAAACTGTGCCCTGGTTCCTCGGCAACGGCACTGGTCCCAACACAAGAAGAGTGGACAGGGAGAAAGCAGAGGAGTGGAGAAGACAGGAAAGACATAGAGGGAAGAAGGCTGAAGACAAGGAAGGTAAGAAAAAACAGAAAATGTTGTGTGAGTGATAGTATTCTGGGTAGTGTGTGAGTGATAGTATTCTGGGTAGTGTGTAAGTGATAGTATGACGGGCAGTGTGTGAGTGATTGTATGATGGGCAGTGTTAGTGATAGTATGATGGCCACTGTGTGTGTGTTAGTATGATGGGCAGAGTGAGTGATAGTTTGGTGAGCAGTGTGTGAGTAATAGTATGGTGGACAGTGTGTGAGTGATAGAATGGTGGACAGTGAGTGAGTGATAGTATGGACACTGTGTGAGTGATAGTATGTGTAGTGTGTGAGTGATAGTATGGGCAGTGTAATAGTATGGACACTCTGTGAGTGATAGTATGGGCACTGTGTGAGCGATAGTATGTGTAGTATGTGCATTTCACCTTATCCAACGAATAACTCAAACGGGGGGCTTGTTTCCTTCACAAGGGGGCGTGTCTTGGTACAATGTACAGTAAGGCCATGCTAAGAGACTGCATATGGACCCAGGCCGCTAACCAGCTGCCATTTAATGTTTCAGAAAACTTAGCAGGGTATGGATAATTGAAATCCTTGGATACATGGACACAGTGGTCGCCATTAACAGACACTTTAGACTTCGTCAGGGCGTACATGTTGTGCTGGTAATTGTTTGTAATTTGGAATTACGGTGTACTGTATAGCTATGGCAATGGACTGCATACCAAACTACAGCCATTTTACATTCACAGGTTAAGAACTGTTCCCGATCGGAAAAACGCCCACTTTTTCTGATTACACATGCGCTGCGGGACCAGTATAGACCTGGATCCTCATGATCTGGCATTGGGGTGGGTGCAAGCACTAGTTGGACGAGAAAGGAATTATAAACGTACAGAAAGAAAAACAAGGACCTCATAAGATCGCGTGATGATAAATGACAGGCTGTGATTTGGTCATCATCCTGACAAGACAGGCAGTGGTGTTATCCAATAGGTTAGGGTGTAAATTGTCAGAGGAATGGATGTTTGGTTCCTGTGCCTCTCCATCCCTCCCTCCTACCCTATTTGGCTAGGATGTACTTTTTTCTAACTTGTTCTTTCTTTTTCAGATGGGGTAGTGATGGGAGTCAGACCTTAATGTTGGCGCAATGTGAAGGAGATTGGAGCATGGCTTGGTCACACGGTATGCACCAGTTACAAATTAGATGCTCCGTACTTGCGGCTGGGTCCCGGTGGTAGCCACCTCCATTGTAAATGAAACGTGGCTTGTTTTAAAGGTGCAGTAACAGAATAGTGACTGATGTCTGACACCTTAGTTTAATATGCAAAATACTTGGTTTGAATTGACAACGATCCTGGCCCCCATTGCTTCTGCGGCCACATTTAATCATACTCACCCCTTCCAATTAGAGAACTAATTAATAAACTGTACCCCTTTTATAACCACAATTCTATGTTTCCGTGCCGTTACAGTGTCTCAAATTATTGTCTGACGGGTTCGGGAGAGGGTCAGGCTCTCAGCGGTTTGGCAATGTATAGGCGCACTAAGCTTCCTCCACCCTATCCAGACTTCCGATCTGTCACCATTTTAAATAAAGACAGATCGGAAATCAAACAGAACTCCTTATGAGCAAGGAGCTGAGATCTGGTAAGAGATTCCCGCTGGCACTTGGCTCGGAACAAAGAGTGCAGTGTGAACGGAACACAAGATCCGGTCCTGTAATATTCTGATGATTTCATAGACGATATGCTAACTTAGGGATCCATTTACGAATAATAGCGCAGTGAGCCTGGAAATATCATCCCCAATATGTACAGCACCTTTTTCAGATGGGGGTAGTGATGGGGGTCAGACCTTAATGTTGGCGCAATGTGAAGGAGATTGGAGCATGGCTTGGTCACACGGTATGCACCAGTTACAAATTAGATGCTCCGTACTTGCGGCTGGGTCCCGGTGGTAGCCACCTCCATTGTAAATGAAACGTGGCTTGTTTTAAAGGTGCAGTAACAGAATAGTGACTGATGTCTGACACCTTAGTTTAATATGCAAAATACTTGGTTTGAATTGACAACGATCCTGGCCCCCATTGCTTCTGCGGCCACATTTAATCATACTCACCCCTTCCAATTAGAGAACTAATTAATAAACTGTACCCCTTTTATAACCACAATTCTATGTTTCCGTGCCGTTACAGTGTCTCAAATTATTGTCTGACGGGTTCGGGAGAGGGTCAGGCTCTCAGCGGTTTGGCAATGTATAGGCGTACTAAGCTTCCTCCACCCTATCCAGACTTCCGATCTGTCACCATTTTAGACAATACGCTACGTAACTCAGAGCGTAAGGGCCAGTCATGTATCTTCATCGTAACTACGTACAAATGGGCGTGCCCGCCATACAACACCTGTAATTACGCTTCGGAGGCGGGGTGAGGCATTTAAATCGTACAGTATGGGCGCGCTTAGGCTCGTTAGTACCTGCTGCCTATACGTACGTCAGTACTTACGCTGTGTAAAGTTAAGGTAGGGTTCGGGAAGCGTAAAGCGGCTAAAAGTTCGTACATGCGAGGGGGCGTGCATAGTAAATACGCTACGTTAGGAAACATAACGGACACGTAGGTCTGGATCTGGCCCGTCATCCCCAATATTTACTATTACTTAACCCTCTGGCGAGGTGCTTTCGCCGGAGACGTTCGGTATCTTGGTGATTCTGCGCTGTGCCAATCTTGTGGAACTTTGTACATTTCGAAAATACCAAAAGAATAAACAGACTTAACTTCCGAGCCCGACGCAAAGCACCGGGCTGGGGATTTAACCCATAAGAACAAGGAACCATTGGTGATTCCAGTGGGCAAAATGATATGTAAACGTATAGAATAATTTTTTTGTTATTTATTTTTTAATTACTAAAAAAAAATGTAAAAAAATATTACAATAATAGTTAATTATTTTCTTAATTTATTTAAAAATGACCATGGACATGCTGTGTATTCCAGCGTATTCATACCCCCCATTTCCTCCCCCTAATAACAGCTATTAAAGCGGGGTAAATGGGGAGACTATTGGAATACTTGATCCTGAGATGGCGTTATGTATTGTATCGGCACAAATTGTTAAAATCCGCACAGACATGAAGTAAATATAGCAATCTATCAGCCCGCTGAGGCTAATGATCATAGCTTAGTAAATGGCAATGACTTTGTTTTCAGGAGATAAAGATCGTTTACACCTGAAATTGCTCTTTATCGATTCAGAGATCCGTCAGCGAAAGGTACGCAATTATACGCACGGACGTTGCAAGGCAACTCCCCTCACACGGACGGGTTGTCCTTGACTTCCGAGTGCCTCGGCCACCCGTATCTTTAAGTGTGCATTTCCGTGCGTATAATATCGCTCCGTAAGTATTTCCCCAAGTGCGATTCACAAGTCCGTGCCTAATGGATATCCGTGCGTAAAATCAACGTAGATAGCGTAAATTTAGTTACTGCGCAGGTCATCTGATCCTAAAAATACGCACTGAACTTAACGCAAAAAAACGGTTTTCTGAATACGGCCCAATATCATGAAATGAAGTCATCGCCATTATACAAACGGAGCCCTTAGCATGAATTCTTACACATAGACCACCTGGTATAAATACATGTTCAGCCAATAGTAAAAGCTGTCTGCATGTTGTGTGTGTCCGATCTGAAATCATTAACACCCAGATATGTGTCTGGCAATACGTTCACTTCATGTAAGACACATTCTATATAGATATTTATATACCAGTAATAAGTGCAAATAAGACACACAATATACTAAATCACCTCAACGTTCAATGTATGTCTATAGCATGTAAAACATTAGAATGTCATGATACTGCAATTATAATGCCAATGATAATAACAGGACAGTATATTAAGAAATAAATAGGGGAAAAAAGAGATTTTCCTTTTACTAGAAGTTGCAGATGAAATCACACAGCAGCACATTAAACAGTACGGATCAGTCAAATTCCACGTATGTGATGAAGAATTAAAAATAATCTTCTCCCGTGGTATTTTAAACACATTGGACTCATCTCCCAGCAATGACTGCAATAAATGCCTTTTCCAATTTCATGACGTTTATTGTCAGGTGTACATCACAAAAGTGACGCCTTGATATGTATTATGGGAATATCAAACCCTTGAAAGTGCAGGCACTTAGCATGTTTATGTCTTACCTTGTAACTGAGCAGGGAAGGATGAATAGCTTGCGATGCTAGCTTCTACCTTTAATGCTCCGGCAGGGTCTATTTTTATCTATTTGCCAAGTAAATGTAATTGACACTGGGATCATGCACACTCTTGGAGTGTATGCTTACACATAGGACATTATTTGAACGTTAGGTGCATTTTCCTATGATAATAAATATAAATATCTAGGGGTGCACATATAAATAGAGGTGATATGTCATTACTCGCCCTGACATCACGGTTACTAACTCTGGAAATTTCCATGTTGGTCTACAAGTCTCCATTTTTACAATGAAATTGCAGACTTTGAATGTTCAATGTTCTGTGTTTGAATATTACAAGAAGGATTTTGAAACTAGAGGACACAAGAGCTGCCGCATTAAAGGGAATGGGCCGGATCCAGAGCTATTTTTCCATGACGTTTCAAGGCATAGCGTATTTACTAGGCACTTCCTGAGGCCGTATGTACTTTTGCCGTTTTACGCTTGCTGAACCCTACCTTAACTTTTCAAAGCGTAACTACTGACGTACCTAAAGGCTTCACATAAAAAAGTGTCTAAGCACGCCCATACTGTACGATTGAAATGCCACGCCTCGCCTCGCCTCCAAAGCGTAATTTCAGGTGTCGTATGGATGTCAGGCCCCTTCGATCGTAGTTACGCTGTTGATACGAGGCTGGTACGTACGTTCAGAGTTATGTGGCGTAACATCTGCCGCGCACATGGGCAGTACATACGTAATAAAATCTGAGGGCCAAATAGGCCCGAGGAGACATAGTCAGCAGGTTGGGGGGCACATAGCAACAGGAATAAGGGGCTGGTGTTGGGTATTGTTTATTATTTATGATTTGGGTGGTCTGATGTGGTTGTGATGTTGTATGTACGTAGGAAGGTAGTGATTGGCTAAGGGGGGGGTTAAGGGGTGGAGTTGAAGGGTAGGTATATAAAGGGTTATAGCATTAGGGGTTGTCACTCTGCTGTGAAATTTTCACTCCCTCCCTTAGAGTAAGTTGTTAACCATGTTTTTCCTTTTCAGATGGGGCATAGTGCGCGGCAGCAGTTGGGATCAGTTGCAAGCATTGGCGCATGCGGGAAGGAGTAGAGCTGCGTAACATTAGATCGAGGTCCTTTGAAAGTAATATTTGGGGCATCAAACCTACCGGTTGGGCCCTGGTATGCCATCCCTGGGTGCTGGAGGTGAGTTTAGATGATAGGGTTATATGCAATTTGGAGGAGTTAAACCATTTGGCGTCGAGGACAAGGGGTGCTTGTCCATTTACGGTGATTAGCGCACTGACCTCAACTGCTATTGGGTCACCTGCAAGCTGCAAAATGAACAATTGGCCATCAATTAGTTAATAAACTATGCCCCCATCTAAGTCTCCGTGTCTTTTATTTATTATGTGGTTGTGGGCGGTGTTGGTGCGAGTGTGAGACCTCAACCGTTTGCTGATTAATACGCTAGTGTATGTTGCTCAGGATCTACCCCAATGTCACTGGAGACTCCCTGAAGTGGGAGCGATCTCCCTGACTCCCTGAAGTGCAGTTCCAGAAGTCATTGCATGACAGAATTTTGAAATTGTGTCCTATTTCCCTGCGTTGAGGCCTATGGAAGCGGCCATTTTCATGGAGGCCAAGATATAATCAAAGACTGGCAGTTACTAAGACTACATGACTTCAATAATGGAGACAAAAAAGGAAAACAAAAACACATCCAGGGGTGTGAAGATTCACTAGCCCCTTAGAGGACACAACCCTTTGTGGTACAGGACACACCCCTTTGGTGCAGTGCCTTATTAGTGCTATCACAGTCTATTTGATATTCATTTGCAAAAGTTGGCCACCATGAGTTACACCACTGCAAACAACATCCATAAAACCAGAGGTCATGTCTAGAAATAGGTGAGGCCCTTCCAAAAAGGACAGTGAGCTGGGCTCTGACTTTTCTGTCTTCTCTGCATTTCACTTGTAGTACAGACTCTTTTCCAAGATGTACATGTGTGTAAATCTATTACCCCATCGAAGCAACCAGTTCTGACCTATCCAAAGCAAAGACACTTCTGATGAAGAGGCTGTGTTCAGTTTACAAGTGGACATGGTGCAACTTCAAACCCTTTCCATCCAGGCCCCGTCCCCTGCCATAGGGTCCGAGACAGTCTACTTCTGCCCCTGATGGGAATGGTTAAAATCTGAACACTCAGATGTGTAGGAGCACAGTGCTAGCAGATTCCTCCAAATCTTTTGCCTCGGGGATGTGATCACACAGAATTCTGTATCCAGTCCAGTTTGTATGGACTGGGAACTTAAAGTGGCCCTGAAAAAAAATATTTCACAATTCAATAAAGACATTTATAGTGACAACTATGCAATGCAGGTAGTCACTGCCACTCAAGTGACCACCACCCGAAACATACAGCATTCTAGTTACCACCACCCAATACATACAGCATCCTACTTCACCATCCAATACATACAGCATCCTAGTTCACCATCCAATACGTACAGCATCCTAGTGACCACCACCCAATACATACAACATTCTAATGATCTCTATTCTATACAGACATTTAGCAACCACCACCCATGACAGTCAACATCCTAGACTTCTTCAAATAAAATAGGAGCTCCTGAGTGGTCTCCAGAGGCTGCCGGCCTTCCAGGAAAATTCCCTGTAAGTCCTATGGCCAATCCGCCCCTGCAGAGCACTGAACCCTTTTACCATACAACCTGGCTGGTCCATTGTGTGATATATAGCACTTGCCTTTATGTATCAAACCCACTGTCCTATAGAGTGTAAGCTTGTGAGCAGGGCCCTCTTACCCAGCCTTGTTTATACCAGTTGTTAAAATTGCAAAGCGCTACGTAATCTGCTGGCGCTATATAAAAACCTGCTAATAAATAATAATAAATATAATATTCAGATTTGACATTCATTTACGAAGTACTTTGTGGGACATTATTAGAATGAGATAGAAATCTACAGACGGGTGTTTTGCGGGGTGTGCTATAGGGGCAGCCCCAGTAAGTGAAATGTTTAAGATTAAAATGGTTTGTAAGTCCAGGCTGGGGGCATTATTTTTCCTTTTTGCCCCTAACGCTAAACTTTCTGACCATAATAATTTGTTGTCAAAAACATGGGGCTGTTTATACACCTAAGAAGCTTCTTCTTTACGCAATCTATGTACCAGTTACGTAGAGTAGTTTAGTGAGAAAGAGGCGGCCTAATGTCACCTCGGGGAGTGTTTAGCTAGTAGAGGGAGGGTGGGGGGAGGCAATGGCCCTGCAAAGTTTCCTACTTAAGTAGGAAACTGCGCACGGTAAAATAAGGTAATCCTATGGTAATCTTAAGTGCCATAAGGTACCTAAAAATGGGGGGCGTGTTAGGGGCTGGACGGGTGAGTTAGGTGCGGTTCTGTCCATGGCCCATGGTAAGGAGCCCTCATTCGGTCCGTACGACAGGGTACATTCTGAATGGGTAAGTACCCTGTGCGATCATAGAGCGCATGCATGCACATGGCTGCTACACATCGGTATGCAGCGCGATCAATGCTGAACTCTGTGCTGTGACAGCATCCGATGGCGAAAGCTACGTAAATCGTACACTGTCAGGGCTAGGCTGAGCCCTTAAGTACGATGCTGCATTATGCACCAGCCTTATTTAACGTGGGGCAAGCTCGCAAGTGCCATGCCTGCCAGGGGAGTACACTCAGGGCAAATCTCCTGCAAGTCTACTGCTCATTACAGCAATTATTATTGTTACTAGGCATGGGTGGGACTTGATTGAAAGGGGGTGGGGCTTAAAGAAACTATTTGCATGAATTGTGTCATTAAGCCACACCCCCTTACCAGTATCTATTTCCTCCCTCTGAGATCTACCGGAGGGAAGACAACCCTGAGTGCACACAGGGCCTAATCCAACATTAAGAGTGGATTCCGTATGTTCGCCTTTGTTGTGTACGGAATTAGTGAACCACTCCCCTGGCACGTCCGGCCCTTCCGCATGCAGAACCCTACCTAAATAATCTGCATGTAGATGGGCGTGTGTGGAATGGTAGATTCAGGCTGCTTTTCCAGAAGTATAGAGACTGCGTATATTGAGATAACTTACGTACGTTACATAAGTATATCAGGGAGACTCCCAAAATATGGGCAGCTCTCCCGGTATCCTGGGAGAGCTGGAAAATCTCCCGCATGTCCCGACCCCTTGGTTTTTATTATTGTAATCCCTAGATTTACTAGGCAATGGGCGGGACTTGCTGACATCATCAAGCCCCACCCACTATTCCATTTTTTTCCCTCCAAGGCAATCCTGCGTTCCATATGTACGTCAGCTCTCTTTATTAAAGCAGGATCAGGCCCATGGACTTTCGCATCACACACACATAAAGTCCATCTTTAATATGACTTAGGAACGGACTGGCCCTCTCTGCATATGACAAAATGCGTTATAATTCCTGCTCTGTGGAGTCTACTTTACGTTACATTTATTGAGAAGACTATAGCTCAATCTATGTGAAACTCTAAAAGAGCCGAGGAACTTGTTTGTGTAACGCTAAAGGCTGTGTTATAATATAACCCCAAGAAAGAATTTATCAACATTGCAGAAATACCCAGGGAGCTTAGGAGGAATATATGTCCTTGTATATTGCCCTTCTCTGTGTGTCTTACACAGGAGGCTGAGCACCAGGTATACATTACACATCTATACTGACAACACAAAAGGGTTCTGGATCAAATGTACAACGACATTTTGTAGTTGAACTCTAAAATAGAGTTTATAAAAAAGCTGATGAGTATTTGGGGCAGTTTCAGCTGAGCGCGATGGGCCTCCCGGAACGGCACATTGCGTGTAATGACATCACAGATTTGATCTTGCACTCCAATAACACGCGAGATAAAACCAGGGTTGCCAACATTTAAAAGTTTCCCTCTGGGAGATCTCGGAGGGAAGCCATAGATGCCTTCAGGGGGCAGGGCTTAATGACATGATTTATGCAAATGTCATCATTAAGCCACACCCCTTGATGATCAGTTACCCTTTTCAGGGATTCATAAGGATGGGGATGGGGCTAGATAACGCAATTTACGTCATCAAGTGCCTCCCTGTCACTGTAAACTAGTGTTGCCAAGCAGAGGGGCAGGAATTGAGCCTCAAGTCCTTTGTGGGACATTTGCGGGATACCGGGAGAACTGCCCGAATTTCATGGGTCTCCTGGAATGTCCCTGGATAAAATCTGCGAACTTCAGCTATCGTAATAGAAAGGTCTATTCCCATCACTGTGCTCAACTGAATCAGCCCCCTATAGTGACAGGACCCTCTCCTTTGACACTATAGTGACAGGACCCTCTCCCGTGATACTACAGTGACAGGACCCTCTCCCGTGACACTAAAGTGACAGGACCCTCTCCTGTGATACTATAGTGACAAGACCCTCTCCTGTGATACTATAGTGACAGGACCCTCTCCTGTGATACTATAGTGACAAGACCCTCTCCTGTGACACTATAG
>WWET01000726.1:460194-479140 GCA_011038615.1 Limnodynastes dumerilii | reverse complement strand
CATCATGTGCCTCCAGCCCCCCTCAGTATTCCCCATTATGTGCCTCCAGCCCCCTCAGTATCCCCATCATGTCTCTGCAGCCCCTCAGTATCTGCATCATGTCTCTGTAGCCCCCTAATTTCCTCATCTTGTCTCTGCAGCTTCCCCCCCAATATCCCCATCATGTCTCTGATGTCTCTGAAGTCCCCCCAGTATTCCCCATCATGTTTCTCCAGCCCCCTTCAGTATTCCCCATCATGTATCTCCAGCCCCCCCTCAGTATTCCCCATCATGTTTCTCCAGCCTCTCCCCTTTTATTTACCTTCCCTTCCTCCTTAGCGGCGCTCTTTCTGCAGACAGGAAGTGCTCAGACAGGAAGTTCCTGTATGAGCTGCTGCAGCTATGGTGAAATTTGGTTGATTGCAATGTTATTCGATATCTTAGTTTGTATTGTGTAAAGTTCATGTTTCATCCAATAGCGTGTTTAATTTCCATTCTGCGTGTGTCCACCATTTTGTTTTATGATTCAGAGATTCTGATAAAATGTGTGCTGCACGGACTAATCTCTTTTAACGCTGTGAACTGCGCAACTTCTGGTGTCCGAGATGGACACTTTTGACCTTCGTCTGCCCCCCTGTACGTGTGGCGTACGTCCAAGCACAGCGGTGGATCTGGCACCGTCTGTGGATACACTGGTGTGTGGACCAACTTATGCGCCGGTGGTCAGATATGCTTCGATGCCAGCCTGAACTCTTGGCGGAGGTCCGTTCGGCAATAGATCGCCATGTCCACCATAAGTATTTACAATAAAATTTCCCTAAATTAGAAAATTGTGAACACCCATATATAAATATCATTAGTAGGACATTTAAATGTAATATATGGTGTAGTAATATTGCTAGCTTTGGAAATAGTGGGATATGTAAACAGTAGGCAGTGTGCAGTAGGCCCCAAAAAAAAAAATTGTCATTTAAAGGCTATAAAATTTTTGATAGAAAGGGAAAGTTTTTTTTTTAATTGTTGACTCATAATTCAAATTGCATTTCATTACATCATGAGCGCTTGCAGTTTCTATTGATTTTTATATTGATCGTAGCGTATTTCCATCCATTAGGCCACTCCAGACAGAGGCGTGCTGTGTTTGCACACATGGACATCGCTCGCCAGGAGGAGGATGTGGAGGCCTGAGGGGCATCAAGTGCAGGAGGAGTGGGCTGAGGCTGAGGAGCAAGTGGAGGAGCCACAGGAGGTGGATGATGACTATGAGGAGGGTCCAGAGGTGGAGGAGCAGGAGGAGGGGCCAGATGTGAAGGAGACAGCATTTACGCATTCTACATAAGGAAAAGATACGTAGATAAAGTAAAAAGTGTACTACGCATGCGCAGTAGTAAAAACGCTAAACACCGGACGTATATGCAATACGTCCCGTGCTTTAAATCCGGCCCAGAAAAAGCCCATAGACTGGACCCCAAACGCAACATTATTGATAGACCTAGGGCTGTAATAGCTAAATTTCTTAATTTTAAAGCTAAAGGGCCAGATCCAGAGCTACGCAGGCCGTCTGGCTGTAAGTACGGCCAGCGTAGCTCTGGTGCACTCCCCCTGTCCCTCCCCCTGTGTGAGCGTAGTTAGACACAGTTACGCCGGCTGAAGGCTACCCTAACTTCAGCCAGCGTAACTGTGTCTAACTACGCTCACACAGGAGCGTAACATCCCTAACCCAGCCCTCCCGTCCAAATTACCCTCCCCGCCCAGCTTCCATAACTACAGCGTAGTTACAGAGCTGCCCGCCCCCCTCAGAGCCATGGATTACGCCAGGCAACATCTGCCCTGCGCATGCGCCAAACTGAAGAAATGCCATTCTTACGCTCTGGATCAGCCCCAAAGAAGCTATTCTGCAATCTTATCGTAAACTTTGTAGTTTTCAAATTCGTTCCTTCAGGGTCTTCATTTTCCAAGACTTCTCAACAACAGTGGAGGGAATTTTCCCCCCTTTGCAAATATTTGTTTGCTATTCATGTCAAATTTGCACTGTTGTTTCCAGCTAAACTCTGACTTGCGCATGAGGGTCAGACGCATATATTCGAGGATGCTAAACTTGCTCGTCAGCAAAAGGCTCTTCTAGATGACCCTTCATATAGGTCACCCAAAACTCGCACCTAGACTCCATAGTTAGACTCTAAATGCAATTTAAGTGTTTACTCAGCCCATCGGGCTGCGATATTGTTACATTTATATATACGATAGTAACTGTTATGTTCATAAGTTTGTTGTTTTCCTTCATCCTTCTGCTTGTTATGGCAGGGAAATTACTAGTTTGGTTGGAAAATTTGAAAATGGAGATATATTGGAGCACTTATAGCAATATATGTTGGTCTTGTTCAGTTTTTTTTTATATTATTGCATATATTTTGTGTGCAGTTATGTGGTTCACAGGGGGTGTAATAATTCAAATCTACCGATTCTGGTCAAATGTTAGCCAACATATACCAAAGCAAGGTCCCTGGTTAAAAGTAGGACTCCCACAGTTAGACGTCTTACACTTGATTGATGTCAAGTCAGAAAAGCTATTCCCTTCCGACATGTAGCGATCTTAATGTGGTCTCGTGGAATGTGGGAGGTCTGAATACTCCGATAAAACGTAAGAGAATTTTAACAAGAAACTCATTAACGTTCTTCAGAAAACGCAGTGTTAAAAGGCCCCTGGATAATGGCTTCCTATAACGCCAAAAAGAGAGGGGTGACGGTTCTAATACATAAAGACCTTCAATACTCCATCACACATAAAGTTCTTGATCCAAAGGGCAGATTCATTATCTTAGACCTTTTAATAAGCAAAGAGCACTTTACAATCGTAAACATATATGTTCCCAACGCACCTAAAATTATATTTTATAGGAATTTTTCTGCCCGTCTGCTGCAAAGAGATACTCTGAACCTAATATTAGGATGGGACTTTAATATTGTAGCCAATCCTAACATTGATCGTTCCCATAACAGTGACCAACAAATTCCCATGAATGGGAATCCATTCCACATTATATCTTCCAGACCGGTTGCAATCTCCGGTAAGAAAATGTCATTACCGAAAAAGGGACATCCGAACGTTCCTTTTCGGATGGCCCTTTTTTGAATTCCTACCTTTTTTATACTTTTTTTTTTTTTTTTAATGAATGGGTGAGTATGGCATTCGGGATACTTCACCTATTCACTTTTGCAATCTGCGATATCCCTCCGCCGCTGTTCGCCGGACCAGGGACAGGTGAGTAAACTATCTGTGCATGGTAGGGAGGGTTCGGGTCAGACTGCGGGAGATGGTGGGTTAGGGTCAGGCTGCAATTAAAGGAGGGTTAGGGTAGTGAGAGGGGAGGGTTAAGGTAAGAATTTAGGGAAAGGAGTGGGGGGACTATTTTTTTTATAACTTTTCAGAGCACCGAAAGCTCGTTGCTGTGCTACCACACATGTAAACTAATTCTAGAAAGCTTCTTAAGCCCAGGCCCAAGCTAAATTAGATTATTACACCCTATCTGTAGTATTTGTTTTTGCAATAATCTAATTTAGCTTGGGTCTGGGCTTAAGAAGCTTTCTAGAAATAGTTTACATGTGTGTTAGAACGAGAGTGATGTTTCAGATAGGGAGCATAAGTGTGCGTGTAGAGCGTTTTGCATGGTAGTTGAGAGTTGAGTTTTTATCCCTAGAACTTGTCCTCTAAAGACTGCTTTAGCAGCACCCCAAAAGGGAACTAGATCATCCAGATGGTCGATGTTATCGTCTGTGTATTCTAGCCATTTAGCATTTAGAAATTCCCTGAAGTCCTCTGATTGATACAAATAAGAGGGAAATCTCCCGGGCATATAGATTGGGAGAGGCAAAGACGTACGAATGAGGATCTTAATAGGGGCATGATCTGAAATTATAATGTCTCCAATATGAGTATTTGTTATTCTAGGGAAACGGCAGATTATTACCTGGTAATGTTGTTTCCTTGACTCCATGGCAGCCCCTAGTTTCCCTCCCTATATCACTTGGGTGTGTGTGTTATTAATGTTTTGATTTATTTTGGAGGCTTGTAAAGTTAAGACACAGAAGGCAGGAGGAAGTGAGGTTATATAGGCTGCCAGGTGTCTTTTTCTCTTTCCTGTGAGCCCAGGTGGGAAGGTCTAACCCAGGTGGTCGGGGCTGCCATGGAGTCAAGGAAACAACATTACCAGGTAATAATCTGCCGTTTCCCTAGAATAACAAATACTCATATTGGAGACATTATAATTTCAGATCATGCCCCTATTAAGATCCTCATTCGTACGTCTTTGCCTCTCCCAATCTATATGCCCGGGAGATTTCCCTCTTATTTGTATCAATCAGAGGACTTCAGGGAATTTCTAAATGCTAAATGGCTAGAATACACAGACAATAACATCGAACATCTGAATGATCTAGTTCCCTTTTGGGGTGCTGCTAAAGCAGTCTTAAAAGGACAAGTTCTAGGGATAAAAACTCAACTCTCCACTACCATGCAAAACGCTCTACATGCACATTTATGCTCCCCATCTGAAACGTCACTCTCGTGCTACCACACATGTAAACTAATTCTAGAAAGCTTCTTAAGCCCAGGCCCAAGCTAAATTAGATTATTACACCCTATCTGTAGTATTTGTTTTTGCAATAATCTAATTTAGCTTGGGTCTGGGCTTAAGAAGCTTTCTAGAAATAGTTTACATGTGTGTTAGAACGAGAGTGATGTTTCAGATAGGGAGCATAAGTGTGCGTGTAGAGCGTTTTGCATGGTAGTTGAGAGTTGAGTTTTTATCCCTAGAACTTGTCCTCTAAAGACTGCTTTAGCAGCACCCCAAAAGGGAACTAGATCATCCAGATGGTCGATGTTATCGTCTGTGTATTCTAGCCATTTAGCATTTAGAAATTCCCTGAAGTCCTCTGATTGATACAAATAAGAGGGAAATCTCCCGGGCATATAGATTGGGAGAGGCAAAGACGTACGAATGAGGATCTTAATAGGGGCATGATCTGAAATTATAATGTCTCCAATATGAGTATTTGTTATTCTAGGGAAACGGCAGATTATTACCTGGTAATGTTGTTTCCTTGACTCCATGGCAGCCCCTAGTTTCCCTCCCTATATCACTTGGGTGTGTGTGTTATTAATGTTTTGATTTATTTTGGAGGCTTGTAAAGTTAAGACACAGAAGGCAGGAGGAAGTGAGGTTATATAGGCTGCCAGGTGTCTTTTTCTCTTTCCTGTGAGCCCAGGTGGGAAGGTCTAACCCAGGTGGTCGGGGCTGCCATGGAGTCAAGGAAACAACATTACCAGGTAATAATCTGCCGTTTCCCTAGAATAACAAATACTCATATTGGAGACATTATAATTTCAGATCATGCCCCTATTAAGATCCTCATTCGTACGTCTTTGCCTCTCCCAATCTATATGCCCGGGAGATTTCCCTCTTATTTGTATCAATCAGAGGACTTCAGGGAATTTCTAAATGCTAAATGGCTAGAATACACAGACAATAACATCGAACATCTGAATGATCTAGTTCCCTTTTGGGGTGCTGCTAAAGCAGTCTTAAAAGGACAAGTTCTAGGGATAAAAACTCAACTCTCCACTACCATGCAAAACGCTCTACATGCACATTTATGCTCCCCATCTGAAACGTCACTCTCGTGCTACCACACATGTAAACTAATTCTAGAAAGCTTCTTAAGCCCAGGCCCAAGCTAAATTAGATTATTACACCCTATCTGTAGTATTTGTTTTTGCAATAAAGCTGGGAAAATTCTAGCTAATCTGACTAAACCAATTAGGACAAAGAATCATGGGCCGGATCCGGGTCTAAAAGAACGCCTATACGCAATCTACGTATCGAAACGATACGCAGATTACGTAGAATAGCTACTACGCATGCGCAGTAGCTACTGTTTATTGAACTACGTCCATCTATGAAAGACGGACGTAGTTCTGGATCCGGCCCTATATCTTGACTGTGCCAGAGATCAACACACACGCAAATAACCCAAACTTGAATCCCTCATACACGAATTTTTGAATGCATCCATCACTGAAAGGGAAGTAAAAGTCACCATTAATTCTCTCCACAACAATAAGTCACGGCCCTAATGGTCTGACGGCAGAATTCTACACAATATTAAATCCCAATATTACCTCTTTTCCAATCCATGCACCAAGATAACACACCCTTTCCACGCTTCAACGAGGCGCATACCATTCTGCTACCAAAACCTGGGAAGGACCCACAAATTGTTACTTCCTATAGACCCATAACCCTACTTAACCAGGATTACAAAATCATAGCAAAAATCACGGCTACTCGATTACAAATGATCCTCCCGTCCCTCCTCACTCTGCATCAGTTAGGTTTTACACAGGGTAGATACTCCATCAAAGGAGTTAGAACAGCAATAGCAGCCACAATAGTAGCTTATCAGCGTAGATCGCCCACATCTTCCGAAATCCTTCTAAGCCTTGATGCGGAGAAGGCTTTTGACAAAGTCTCTTGGCTCCACTTATACAGGGTGTTTGAGGCAAAGGCATTTAGCAACACCTTTTCCCAATTTATACAATTCTTGTATCACACACCGATCACTCGGTTAGCTATAAATGGGGATCTGAGTATGCCTATCACTGACACGGGGAACTAGACAAGGCTGTCCTCTTTCCCCTATGCTCTTTAACCTGGCCCTGGACTCCCTGCTCAAAATTCTCCAAAATACAGTTCTCTTTAAAGTCAGAAAAAAGGGACAGAGTATCACCAAAATCACAGTGTTTGCAGATGATTTATTATTTTATATATAGCCAACTCACAGGAATCTGCAACATATTTTAGATACTATCAAACAATTTGGCCTAATATCGGGCGTTTCCATTAACCAAGACAAATCGGTGGCCATGTTATTAAATACAAAGGTTACACCCTCATGGGGCTCCGCCTTTCAATTGCAATGGACAAAATCTGCATTGACCTACTTAGGTATCCAAATCCCCAAAAATAGTCACAACTTATATCTTTTAAATATCCAACCTCTGATTAAAAAAGTTATTGCAGATATTAAGGGTAGGGAGGGTTTGCCTTTGTCATATCTGGGGAGGGCAAACCTTATAAAGCTGATCAATTTCCCCAAGCTGCTCTATCCTCTCCAGGTGTTACCCATCACATTAAGGAGGAATGAGGAAAAGCTCCTAAATGCAACATTCCGTAAATGTATCTGGCTCCATAAACCACTTAGAATTAGCTTATTTAAGCTTCAACAATCCACCAATGCAGGGTGAATACATTTTCCCAATCTAAAACTATAAAGCCAGTCATGTGTTCTTACGATAATCAGAGATTGGCTCCACAACAATAACACTTATACTGATAGCGCCATAGATGAAGCTTTCCTCCCAAATATCAATTTGATATCCTTTTTACAAATGACACAAGCTGATATGACTAGTGAAATGCTAGGCAACCCGCTATTACTGGCATCCTGGACCACCTGGAAAGCGGGCCAAAAAAAAATCGCTTAAATCACAAACATTCTCTTTTCCAGACTTTTATGCAGAATCCGCTATTCTAAAACGGACTTGCGACTTTTCCGTTTAATCAATGGTGCGTTAAAGGTATTCGTAATATACGTACCTTAACTAACCAAAGTAATATGAGACTCCTCTTAATAAAGAAGAAAAGTCACCGGGCACTACCTACATAATCGGGGGCCACTTCCCAAAACAATAAGGGAGGTGCAGAAGAGGAAAAAGAGTACAGACAAAAACGGAGAACAATGTTCTCAAAATGGTCCTCTTATTTTGCACTCTGGGTCTCCCAAAATAATCATTATAAGGAGTAAAGTAATTGAAACATTAAAATATATAAATCTTTATTAGAATGATAGTAAAAGGATATATAGATACGAAGGCGAAATAATTAAAACCTAAATACAACTAACAGTGGCATAGCCACCGATGAAACGGTTAAAAACAATAAAGAGCCACAGTAAACTCTGCCATATGCAATAGTTCCCCTATCTATAAGCACTATCTTAGGGGTACTTGGTCCTCACTACTCCATTAATTATTGGAATTAGACAGTGCTTATAGATAGGGGAATAATTCCATTTCATATGGCAGAGTTTACTGTGGCTCTTTAGTGGTTTTAACCGTTTCATCGGTGGCTATGCCACTGTCCGTAATATTTAGGTTTTAATTATTTCGCCTTCGTATCTATATATCCTTTTACTATCATTCTAATAAACAGGGAGTGGAGAGGGATGGGAAGATGAGTTAGGGGTGGAAACAGGGAAGGTGCGGTTAGAGAGATAGGAGGAAATGCAACATTCCGTAGCACACTCACCCATTCATACAAAAAAATTCTAAAATGGCTGCATATTCGAAATAGAGACAGCTGAAATGGAACTTTTGGCTATCTCTATTTCTAAAAGTAACCCATCGCAATGGAGACTGCAACCGGTAAATATCAGTCAATAGAGTCACTCTAGTGACTGATATTTCCCCTATTGCTGCGCTGCCTCTCCAGCATGTGTCTAGTGCCCTAAGAGGCCTCTTCCAAGAGATGAAGAAATAATGGCATTTTTACATGATAAATATCAACTGGTTCAGACCTGTCTGTAGTTTATGGACTAAGGTGTGTGTGTGTAACGGGAAAGGGGTGTGGGACTTGTAAAAGCAAATCATGGAATCCTGCTATTTATATGCCATGAGAGCTTTTATTATTGAAAGTCGCTGTTTAAAAATGTTTTAAAGACAAAAGATAGAGAAAAAAAATATTAAAGCAAAAGAGAGTCCGCTCAATGGAATAGTTGATATTACGCCAACAAGAAACCAACAAAGGCCCAGATCCAGAACAACATTCTCAAGCGTATTTACGCTTGACGGAGACGTAAAAACGCTATTTTGTATGCACTGCGTGTGCGCACGGCGTAATTACGACCGAAGGGGCGTGCCATCCATACGACACCCGTAATTACACTCCGGAGGCAGGATGGGGCATGTAAATCGTACAGTGTGGGCGTGCTTAGGCGCGTAAGTACGTTCAGCCATTACGGCCGCCAGGAGTTAAGCTTGGAAAAGTTAAGGTAGGGTTTGGAAAGCGTAAAAAAGGCTAAAGTATGTACGAGCAAGGGGCGGACATAGTACTTATGAGTAAAAGGAAACGTAGGTCTGGATCTATCCCAATGGCTGTATTTGAAATGAATAACAAATTATAATATTGTATATCTAAGGTAATTATTTATTCACAAATAACAGACCTAGTTGTGGATCTCTAGTACTGACTGTCATTTGTTACAACAGCTCATTATTTTACGTTGTAATTATTGTAATATGTGAACTTGATTGTATTCAAATGTGATCGTTCTTAGAGAAATTATTCATCCATTTATCAATTACAGGAATTTTGGCAGAGCCGGATTGAAGGCCACGTGGGCCTGAGGCTGAAAATGATCAAGGGCCCGCATTATACAGTATGCTTTGGAGGAGGAACTGACATTCATCCTTTTGCACGGCCTATTTTCAGATGGAGGCCTGGGTCTGTAGTCCCATTAGCCCCATTGTTAATCTGGCCCTGAAAAAAAGGCTACTGCTATGGTTATAACCAAACAGCGCAACCAGATAATACCCTAAAATTGGCAAATTTCATATGGCGATGCCACTTGCCTTGATTTGTTCTTGGGCATCCACATTTCTCTGAAAGTGCATGAGCCATGTGGGGTAACAGCACCGGATCTGTCCTGTCAGGTTCCTAAGACATGATCCTGTCTCGGGCAGACTAAAGAGCAGTTACGGTGTCATAGACCAACCTTAAGACTCCCATGTGGATCGGTGGTTGTATGGACTACTGATCCGCACGAAAGTCTCAAACCCATCCCATACCCTGTCCCTCTCAGAGGGAAGAGAAAGATGCGCATATGGGGGTGGGGCTTAATGTCACAATTTATACAAATTAGATCCTGAAGCCCAGCCCATTTATATATATATAAGATATATCTGGTAATGCGGTACTGGTAATATAGGGCTCCAACGGGAGCCCTGTAGGACCAATCCTGTTACTGTGAATGGCAGTGACCTTACCAATGTGGTCACTGCCTTTCCAGAAACAGAATTGGTTCTACAGGGCTCCCGTAGGAGCCCTGTATTACCAGTACTGCACCACCAGACGGTGAGAGGGAGCATCAGAGAGATGGAGCGACACGGAGGAAGGGAGAAGACGTCAAAGGTAAGTAACAGAAGACTGGACATTAAAACGGGCAGACATGAAGGATGGAAATGATAAGGGACAGACATGGAGGCTGGACATTATAAGGGGCAGACATGGAGGCTGACCATAGTAGACCCTTTAACATGACCCATTCCGTCAGGTACAAATTTCCCTGCTCCTGAGCTTCCAACTGTCAGTCACCTGGTTTAAATGAATTAACTGATTTTTGAAAAACTGTTTGCCTCTTCAACAAAGGTGGTTACCATAGTAACTGACAGTTGGAAACTGAGGAGCAGAGTATTTTGTACCTAATGGAATGGGTCATGTTGGAGGGTATGCCATAGTTTGGGGAAGACATGGAGGCTGGACAAATAATAAAGAGGCAAATATGGAGGCTGAACATAATAATAAGGGGAAGACATGGAGGCTGCACATATAAACAGGAGGGAGACATACGGATGGCAGGCCTAAGAATAAGAGGCAGATATATGGATGGTTGTTAAATTAAAGGGGCAGGCACCAGACCAGACTCTCCCAGACCCAACCACTTGGTGGTACAAGACACACCCTCTCTACTAGGTCGCAAAATTTTGTCCCTCTTTAGAATTCTCATATGTTGGGAGGTATGATAACATCTGCCCGGGGCATGCGCAGATGTAACGCTTAATTACACAAAGGGCTTGCGTACGTAGCCTACCGTTATAAAGTCTGGATCCGAGCGTTGTTTTGTTCTGTTGCTCTAGGAAACAGTACGAAGCTGCTTTGCCAAGTTTAAGTCTATACCGGCCATACATAGAGAACAGTGACACCAATACTCTACCCAGACTGAGTCAGAGTAAATGCAGATGACTCGGGTATTTCAACACCACAATGGTTAGGAAAATTCTTATTGCCTCATTCTGGGCTGGAGAGAGATTTCCAGGTTCCTTTCACTTTCACTTCTATAACAGGACGGCTGCAGTTCCACTGACTACCAGCAGATGTCGCCGCAGCGACCGTCCCATAACAAAGTGCAGGAAGACCCAGCATCAGGAAATGATAGCGACTAGCAGCAGACACCTGAGAGCTGGCTGCAGACATGTCGGACTCCCAGAGCTTTTATTCGCTGAATATTAATTTATTACAAGAGCCAGTGTTGCAGAGAGTCAGTGAACTGCTGGACCAAGCGGGGGAGCGGGGATGGAGGAGGCTGGCTGCAGCCATGGCCAGGAACAGTCGCTTCAGACTCAGGTAACTCTCTCCAGACCCTGTTAGAAGCTGATCATGGTCCTGGTTCACATCACTGCTGTATATTAGAAGTGTCTTCTCCTGGATCCAGTTGTGGAACATGTGGTTTGGTCATATCAGCATTGTTGCTGGTTACACACCAGTGCAGGGACCTATATTGTGACTATTAAAATGCTTGCATGTAGATGATCTGGGATTAGCATTAGGATGATGTTGTTGCTGCTGTGGTAAGGCAGGGACAGTAGGAAGGAGATAAGGATGGAATGGGATCTAAGCTTTGGTGACAATATAATAAGATCTCAGAATAGGGATTTAGTTTATGGCATTAAGGATGATCACAAGTTGGCCCTAGTGACACTGAGTCCTCCCCTGTGACATCTGCAGCACATTTCTGTTCTGTTATAACTTGTAACCAGGGGCATAACTACAGGTTGAGGGCATGTGGCAGCTGCATTCCCTACAACGCTTAGCATTCATACATGGAGCACCAAGCGCTGTTTTAAGCTGTCAGCCTCTGGCAGCGTCTATCAGGCAGCGGTCCCAGCCCTGCTGTGCTCTGCCTAGTCCCACCTATCCAGATCGGGGCCCTGCCTCCTTGCTATGGGGCCCCAGACTGTCACTTTCCGGCCCTGCTTATAAGACTTGTACAAAGATCTCATAGGAGAGAAATAGCTGTCATCGGACAGATGCCGCAAATTGAGCCACCAGCCCCCTCCCCCAAAGCTTCAAAATGGTGGACAGGAGCTTAACTTAATATTTCCTCGCCGTCCCCATTTTACGCAAGGTCAGCGGATATACTTCCATTACGAAAGTCTTAAGGGAAGTGTGCTTGCAAACACGCAAAATATGGTCGTTTTCTGCTCCTTGCTCTGGGTTAAGTGTGTTATGGTTGCCCACTTCCCGAATTTCAGGGGAGTAGGGGGGAGATGCCTGTTGGGATAATATTACAGAGAGGGGTCTCTTTCTCTAAATGCATAGTGGGTCTGATTCAGGCTTAAGAAGGAGCTTGAAATTAAGGACCTGATTCACACTTAAGAATCTTCTTAAAATAAGAACTTAAAGTCACTCTGGGCTAAACCATGTTGATTGTAGGGGTGTCATTTCATCTGTTGCAAACATTACTAGTGTTGAGAGGTGATATTTCCCAGCCCAAGTCTAAATAACAGTGTAATAGTAAAGCTGGTCAGTATCTGTGTACAGTAAGCAATTCAAAGATATATCCATGCATGCAAAGAATACAATTAAATTAATTCCCCCTGCAATCTACATGGTTTTGCTCAGGAGTGACTTTAAGTTCTTATTTTAAGAATATTCTTAAGTGTGAATCAGGTCCTTAATTTCAAGCACCTTCTTAAGTCTGGATCCAGCCCATGGTATGCAACCATATCCTGTGATTTACAGGTGATGTACCCATGTCAGTATCCCTGCATATAAACTATGGAAAGATGCTATTTTTTTTTATAATGTTGCATTATTTTAATTTATTAAGTTGATTGTAGGCAAAACTTCTCATAAATTAGCAAAGTTCTGTGCATGACTGCATTCTAATTTTTATCTACAATATCTGAAAGCCTTCCAGGCAAGGTGTGAAGACAGTCTGTGCTGTCGTGGGATGATAGCTCTGTTCTGTTGCTTACACATTTTTCCCACCATTGATGCCCCCTTCCCCCCCATTAGTCTGTTTATTTATGAAAACAAATTAGATTCATTAGCGCTTTACAGAGAATTTTTCACATTACCATCACTCCCTGTCCCATTGAAGCTACATTCTAAATTCCTTGTCATATGATCACCAGCGCTGTCTTCTTCCTCCAGGAAGATCTTGTGGTGAGCTCTATAGCAGGAGTGCTTGTGTATAAGAGAATACCCTTCCAGCAGCAATGATTAACAGTCCAGGAAAGTGCTGAGAATTGCCAGGTACAGGTAAGTACCTATGTGTGGAGAACCCCAAGGCTGATATGGAAATCCCCAATACAGGTAAGCAGAGAAGGGCTGTCACAAATACTGCTACTTCAGAAATGGAGAATCACTCATTTTCCTGTCAGTGGTTCTGTAGTAAATATTGGAAACAGTAGAAAATGAAAATATAAAGAAAACAGCAATTTATAAATGGAGCCCATTATTGTGCTTAGCTCCTATTAGCAGTTGCATGCAATATGTAATTGTTGGTCTGTGGATCCACACACTGTGTGATTGGGCCTGTGTGATCACATGTCATCCCAAACAAAAGTACTCTGGACCTAGGACAGTGTTGGCTAACCTGTGACACTCCAGGTGTTGTGAAACTATGAGTCCCAGCATGCCTTAACTAGCAAAAGCATAGCAGATACCTGACAAAGCATGATGGGAATTGTAGTTTCACAACACCTGGAATGTCACAGGTTAGCCATCACTGACCTAGAAGACAGTACAAGGAACAATGAGCAGGTAACAGCTGAGAGGTGTCTAGGGAAGCTTGCAGCTCAGTGAACTGGCTCCCTTATGTCAGGGTGTTTTGAAATGAATTTTCTCTTTTGACAAACATGTAAATTCCAACCATTACATCTTCTGGAATTTTAATGGCCAGTCTGACCTTCTACAGTTATACTTCATGCTCTCCTTACCATTATTTAAATCAGCCGTTGTGCTATCCACACACTGGAGAAATGGATAGCTATGGATGTAAAAGTGGGGGTTTCAAATCATATTTGACTCTTTTGCAATCAGATCCGGAAGCAAAGAGATCTTCAAACAAGATACTGATGAGTTAATATGACTGAAATGCCACATTTAGGTCATAGAGACATATAGTACGCCTCCTAGGTAATGCTTCCTTCACCTTCGAGGGGTAGAATTCAGCACCTTGCATTCCGCAAGTTATGATCCCTGTGTGCTGCATTCTGAAATGTGTAATGTGGAGTAACATTTTAGAGCACTAGTATGACTTTCATTTGTTATAGTGGTGCTGGACATTCTCTATCCTGTGTGTATGTTACAGATAGAATGGTATAGTGTGTTACTGGTAATGGCAGTGTTGCTGGACATTCTCTATCCTGTGTGTGTGTTACATATAGAATGGTATTGTCTGTTACTGGGAAATGGCAGTGTTGCTGGGACATTCTCGATCATGTGTGTGTATTACAGATAGAATGGTATTGTCTGTTACTGGTAATGGCAGTGTTGCTGGACATTGTCTATCCTGTGTGTATGTTATAGATAGAATGGTATAGTGTGTTACTGGGTAATGACAGTGTTACTGTACATTCTCTATCCTGTGTGTATGTTACAGATAGAATGGTATTGTCTGTTACTGGGTAATGTCAGTTTTGCTGGGACATTTCCTTCCCTTTGTTTCTGTGGCTAGTAGATTACCCCCGGCCTCTCATGCACCTGTTTGTATTTACCTATAAATTTCAGATAATCTGCCAGATAATCTGCCAGTGTGTGTGCACCTTTATAGGAGAGAAAAACACAGATCTGCTGGTAAATCGAGGGTAGCGTGCAGCAGCATCGTAAGGCTAGTTGTGATCACAAATCTGGAGTAGAATCATTACCTATAAGTCTGGCTGCCTGAGTGACTGGAACAAGAGATAATGTCCAGAACACCGGATACAGATAACATGATTTTACACCCATATGGGGATATATGTCTTAAACCGCACTTTCCTATATCTTAAAAGGACATCTTTCCTAAAAGCAAAACCCAGCATATGTAGATGGGAAAAAATAACCTACACATCATGAAAATTGCTCTTTTTAAAACCACTTAAGCTGGGAACACACTACACTTGTTCACCTAATAACTGGGCCAAACAACGAGTAAACGACTGATTCACTAATAATGTGCAAGTGTGTGTGTACACGATCAAGCCATATCGCATGTAAGGCAAGGCTGGAAGTGAGGGGGTATAGGGGGGTATACCATACCATCACTTCTGCCACTGACTCCACTGAAAAGCTAGAAATCTCCATTCACTTCTATATTGTTGTGCCACCACTTCGACCACTGATGCAAGGTAAATATATTGTTTGAGCAGATTTTATAGCTTGTCTAATTTGCCTGATGAACGATGGTGCGATAGCGTGAGAAAGGTGCTTTTTTTTTCTTCCTGCAGCCACAGGGGGTTATGGGACAGACAGCTCCTCCAGCCATTCTGGTGTAGTGTGTACGGAGGTCGTATCGTGAGTAGAATCTATCGTAGATAGTCTGTTGTTTAATCTGTCAGGTCCGGATTCAGAGTGACGTAGTCTTCGTCTAACGTTATTTTAAGAATTGAGCTACTACGCATGCACAGTAGCTTATTTATACTATCTACGTACCGTTTCTGGATCCAGACTTAGTTTAGTGCTTGAAATTGGTTACTCCTGGGCTAAACCATGTTGATTGCAGGGGGAGTCAAGGTAATTGTATACTTTGCATGCAGGGATATGTCTTTGAATTGCTTACTGCACACAGATACTGACCAGCGTTACTATCACACTGTTATTTAGACTTGGGATAGGAAACATCACCTCTAATAGTGTTTGCTGCAGATGAAAGATGACTCCCCCTGCAATTACCATGGTTTAGCCCAGGAGTAACTAAGTTCAAGCACTTAACTAGGTCTGGATCCAGCCCAATGTGGTTAATGGGAATGTACCGGTAAATGACGGCATTGTGATGGGTAGACCCCCTGGCTAGTGATCTCTGTTTTTGGAGGTCTTCTTGTAAAGTGGATTATGCGCTGAATAAGATAAAACATGGATTTGGAAATGAAAGGCTGAATTATACGTACAATATTGTTAAATCATTAACTGAGGATAGTTAAATGAATAACAGGGATTTTATATGTTTGGCCTGCTTCGAACAAAGTACAATGATTTCCTGATCCAAACATACGTCATTCACCACCATAAGTAATTGTGATAAGCTGAAGTAAGAATTATGATATTTTCCACTTTTCCTTGTTAAGTTAGTTTATGCTGTTGTGCTACCATGGCAACCACAGTAACATGGCACATGACGCAGCAAGGCTTTGGAACATACATCTGGGCACTGTCTGCCGCTGACATTCCCCCTCTCTTTGCACACAGCCAACGCCTATCATCATGTGAGCTGCCAGTACCAGGTTAAGAGCCGGATCCTGACCTGAGATCCTGAGGTCATTACAGCCATTTGCGTAGCGGGGAGTGCATGCCCCCTGCACTCCCCGCTAAAGGTAGTAAATCTGGACACTTACATGTCCAGATTCCTACCTTAACATTTACAACCTGGTGTGCGGTCTATGTAATTTCCCCATCTTACGGACCTGAGGATCGAGCCCTAGTGTGGCCGTATCTGGCAGCCATTTTGTTGTTTGCAAACTTTCATAAGCCGATAATAATTGCCATTTAATAAAGAAAAAAAATATTATTTATTAAAATAAGGTAAAAGTTAATGCCTTAATGGTTCATTGTGATTACATTCTTCTGTTGTAACTCCTCAATTTGTAAACGGGAGTCGTATAATGCCTATTAAAATGACTGATGAATGATTATCATATTATGACACTGATATAAATATATTAAAAATAACTTAATGGAACGGGTTTCCCCTTCACTAATTAGTGCAGTTGTTTGGGCTGTGGCGTTATCAGTTATCGTGTAATGGTTGTGTAACAGTGAAGCAATGTACAGGCATGATGTAAGTGCGGATATTCTTGAAGAGATTGTAATCAGCTTCTTAGAAAACTCCCTGTAGATATCAATGGGATTTCCACACACACTTTGCACGTTGACAGTTGTTCATGTCATGTAAGGATGGGGCTCGTCCATTAAATAAAGAGATTAGAAAAAAGGCACCCTGTGTTTGGGAAAACCCTTACATTTAATGGAAGCTTTAGGTGCGACCTAGATGTAAAAGCAACTGTACCTCTGGATCCATATTCAAGTATGACAAATTGCGTTCAGACACACAGCAGTCAAGAGCAAGAGAGAAACGTAACCTTTCCCCAGTTATGCAAATGTGAGTGCAGGGAGGGTCACTGTTATGAGATGGATGGCTAGGGTTAGGCTGCAGAGAGAGGAGCGTTGGGATGAGGATGTTTAGGGGAGGGTTAAGGTTAGGCTGCAGGATGAGGATGTTTAGGGGAGGGTTAAGGTTAAGCTGCAGGATGAGGATAGTTAGGGGAGAGTTATTATAGCTGTTTCAGTGCTGAAAGATTTTTAATAATGAATTTTTCTGCCCTGGAATTTGTACGATGTTGAATGCTTATTTTGACAAGGTATCTGTTCTGGCTTGGTTTAAGCGATAGTTAAGAGAGGGTTAAGGTTAGGCTGCAGGATGAGGATAGTTAAGGAAGGGTTGAGGTTAGGCTGCAGGATGAGGATGGTTAGGGGAGGGTTAAGTTTAGGCTGTAGGACGAGGATAATTAGGGGATGGTTAAGGTTAGGCTGCAGGACGAGGATAGTTAGGGGAGGGTTAAGGTTAGGCTGCAGGACGAGGATGGTTATGGTTAGGGGAGGGTTAAGGTTAGGCTGCAGGATCAGGATGGTTGGTATTAGGACGTGGATGGTTAGGGGGATGGTTAAGGTTAGGCTGCAGGATCAGGATGGTTAGAGAAGGGTTAAGGTTAGGCTGCAGGACGAGGATAGTTAGGGGAGGGTTAGGGTTAGGCTGCAGGAAAAGGATGGTTGGGTAAGGGTTAAGGTTAGGCTGCAGGACGAGGATGGTTAGGGGAGGGTTAAGATTAGGCTGCAGGACGATGATGCTTAGGGGAGGATAAAGGTTAGGCTGTGGGAAGGGAATGATTATGATAAATAGAACCTACCTGTTACTGTAGAACTCTTCAGAGACACAGCAGTTACGGGAACAATGGTGTCTCGCCAGAAATTGCACAAAATTGACGGCAGTCGATGGAGTAGCAATCTACACCATGTCAGCACATATACAGATATGGCCATGAATGAAATCCGTGTCAGTGATAAACCAGCACCAGGCATAAGCAGCTTTTCTGTGGCTTTGAGCACAATGCTCTGATATAGGCTTGGGAGAGTCGGCTGTATGGTGGGACATGCCCTGCGGCTGGTACTTAGCCATACACTCTGCATGCTCCGGTAACGTTCAGGTCAGGATTGGACTCACACATTGAGCCCTTTCCTGCCCATGAATTAAAGTTCTGTGAAAGGGGCCAGCATTGAAGTTACGGCTTAGCCATAGTTCAGTACAGAAGCCCTTCCTGTAGGTAACATCTGGTGCGCGCCTGTGCCGATGTTACATGTGAAGAGGACTTACGTAAATGACTTGTGTAACTCCCCTTCTGTACCATAATATGTATCAGGACCAATGTCATATGAATGAATAAGCAGCATTTTCACTTATATTGTAGTATAGAATAATACACATTTCATGTACTAATATATATCTTATTACACCTGTTTGTTAGAGTTTCCCTGCTGTTTCCTAATGGGGCACCTTACATCTTCCACATGTGTACTGCGAGGAAGGCCATTGCCCGGTATATACATACATATACTGTATATGTGTATGTATGTGTGTATGTATGTATATATAT
>WWET01000726.1:437228-452770 GCA_011038615.1 Limnodynastes dumerilii | reverse complement strand
CAGACCAAGGAGGAAATATATCCATGTATGGACTGGAAAACGTGTTTGGGGAGGTACAGGGGGGAGTGTTGCAGGGGGTACAGATATTTCGGCAACACAATCATCTTGACCAAGTTGACCCTCCCCGCCATGGAGAGAGGGAGCTTCTGCCATACTTTAGTTTTGTTCTTTAGATATTTCGTAATGGGATCCAGGTTAAGAGTAACATAATCAAAGGGATCAGACGTAATACGGATTCCCAAATATGTAAATTCTCTAGTCCAGACTAGTTGATGGCTCCCTCCCTCCACCCCCGGGACACCTCGACCAAGAGCAAACAAATTAGATTTATTCCAATTAATGTGTAGTCCTGCGTAGGAACCAAATTCTTCCATTACAGAGAGTAGTCTTGTCAGGAAGTCACTTGTCGGCATCCGCGAGAAAGAGGAGCATATCATCTGCATATAATGCAATTTTATCAGGAAACAACCCAGTAGGGAGTCCTCGAATGTCCTGCGCCTCGCGGATAAAGCAAGCCAACGGCTCCACTGCCAATGCAAAAAGTCTGGGCCACATAGGGCACCCCTGTCTTGTACCACGACCGAGTGAAAACGACCCACTAATATGGTCATTCACATATATGCGGGCAGTGGGGGCTGAATATAAAATCAGGATCCATTTAATAAACGTGTCCCCCATATTAAAGCGATGAAGCACCTCCCACAGGTAGGGCCATTCAACTGAATCAAACACTTTGGCCGTGTCCAAGGACGCAATCACAGCCTCACTCTCCTCCCCTCTCTCCACCTGCAATCTCATAAATAGACGCCTCAGATTAGTAGCCGTTGTTCTTCCCGACATGAATCCCGTTTGATCTGGATGAATGACCCCCTTCCCCCCCAATAACCACATTAATGTTAGTGGCCAAAATTTTAGCCAGGATTTTCACGTCCGTGGTGAGGAATGAGATGGGTCTATATGACACAGGTCGGACCGGGTCTTTGCCTGGTTTCGCAATCAGGACGACCAGAGCCTCTGACATAGAGATCGGGAGGTGACCCGATTCAAAAATTAGATTGAAAATTTCCAACAGTTTAGGAACCATAAAGTCACGATATTTTTTATACACCTCACCAGGGATAGCGTCAGAACCCGGGGCCTTATGATTCGGGATAGAGGATATAGCTGACTCTATCTCCAGCTCCGTAATTGGTGCATTAAGGAAACTGCAAGCCTCAGGGCAGCTGTATCTTATCCAGATAAGCGATAAGGGCATCTGCAGAGTACTGTACCTGCGATTGATAACAATTTTTAAAATAAAAGTATAAAATACCTCTGCTATAGCCGGTCCCCCATATTGCAAAGTATTTGTGTGGTCCAAAATAGCTGTCATGGTTCTGGCTGACTAATCATCCCTGGCTAATCTAGCCAAATAACTACCACAGGCATCGGTATGTAGGAATTGATTATGGCTGGAAAACAACAGCTTACGCTTTGTTTTATCAGTGAGAAAGCAAACCCACTCAGTTTGAGCCATGAGCCAACTTAATCTATCCATGAGTGAGTGCGATGTGAGATACCGTATCTCTAGGTCCCTACAATTCCGTTCCAGGCTTTGAAGGGGTCCCAGGTGATAGATGAACCATTGCCCAAGGGGTTATCAGCAAAGAAACCCTCCCAGGCAGTCACAACATTCTCCCCTGATCCATCAGTTTCAGCCAATAGGGGTTTAATTTCCAAAAACGGATACCCAAGGGACACGAAGTTTGAAGGGTGAGGAGCAGGGGAGAGTGGTCCGAGATTCCTCTAGGGAGGTATTTTGACTCCAACACCAAGGGCAGAAGACTCTGGGAGAGCAGCACAAGATCTATTCTCGAGAAAGCATGGTGTGAGGACAAATGACAGGAGAATTCGGCATTATTGGGGTTACGATGATGCCACGCATCTACCAGACCCATTTCTGAAACCAATCTAGAGAAGGGAGAAGAGATCTGCGCTGGCAGGGAACCCACCTCCCCCCATCTATCAAGATTAGGGTTCAGCACATTATTAAAGTCGCCCAAAAGTATCGCTTGAGAAGAGGGGAATTTAGTAATATTTGTCAGTACAGGTTTCAGGAGGTTCCCCGAGTAGGGAGGGGGAATGTATAGTGCCATCAAGAGCAGAGGAAATGTGTCAACTGAGGCTTTCAGACAGACAGATCTACCTCCAGGGTCTATGTGAACATCTTCCAGAACAAAATTAAGGTGCTTACGGAATAAAATAGATAGTGTGTGGAAAAAGTGGAGTGGTAAGCCCATCCCACCCATGGTCGTTTTAACAAGAGTACTTCCCCCCCCCCCCATTAGATGAGTCTCTAATAAACAGATAATGTCTGGTCCCTGTTTCCTGAGATAGTTCAGCACCAAAGATCTCTTAATCCTGTCATTGAGTCCCCTAACATTCCATGTCAGGAGTGATATATTTTTAGCTGTGTGCTTAGACATTAATGGTATAGATACTCACAAATACTGCGGGGAAGGCCCCATGACAATACAAGCTAGGTGGACCCCTAGAGGAAGGGAGAAAGGGCTGCTCAACATGGCACCAACCAAACCCCTACCGCAGTGACAACACCAACAAAATGAAAACAAACTGTAAGCGACACCAAAAGTACAAGAGTTGCATACATTAATACATCACAATCTATTGTTATTAACTCTACAGTAAGTAAATGACTGTGTCTTTTTGTATTCAAAAAATAAAACCAAAATATTTGGCTAACTACCAACAAACAATATAAATCCCAAACCAACCCCCACCCCTTAGAACTACCTTTACCCACAAAAGACCCCCCTTCCTCTCCTTTACCTTCCCTTAATCCTTATCAATAACTTTTCTTACTAAGAAAAAAATTAATAACCGAGAGCATGAAATATACAGCCTAGAGGCTGCGGCTACTACTAAACCCATATATAGATCCCCTTTGTTACTTAAGGAGACCGGGCATATGCCCCCAAATACACACTAAAGAATCCCAGTATTCAGAGAGAAAACCTGGTCATGCCCAGAGTGGGTATCCAAAGTTCGTCAGGGTGAAGACATTCGAACCCCCTCCCGGCTAGCGGGGCGGAGATGGTCTGCGTCATCGAGTCAGCTCCAACCAGCCCTCAGCTTCCCGTGGAGTAGAGAAACAGTGAGTCTCTCCGTCAGCCGCCACACGAAGTCGTGCCGGGAACAGGATAGAGTACGGCAGCTGAAGCTCCCTCAGCTTGCGCCTTATCTGTGTAAATTGTGCCCTATTCTTCTGGACCTCCAGGGCGTAGTCTGGGAAGGCGGAAATCAAGGTGTTGTCAATCTTGATAGGCCTGCTGTGTCTCATGAGGCGTAGGATAGCATCTCTATCTTTGTAGTGCAGGAACTTTGCTATAAACGTACGCGGAGCCGCATCGGGGGCTGAAATGGAATCCTGGGCGCCCACTCAACTGCAAAATGGGATGAGAAGGCCTCTTTTCCAAATTCTTTTATCAGCAAGGTTTCTAGGTAGGACTCAGGTTGTGAACCTCTGCTCTCTCACAAAACATAAGTTATTTCTCCTGAGCCTTCCCTCCAAATCAGTAAGCTTGGATTTATACGTCTGAAAGTGTGTCAGAAGTTCCGCCATTTCTCTTTTAATTGGGCCAACCATGTCCTCCAGAGCAGAGATTCTGTGTTCAGCCTCCCCCACTCTTGCCCGAGTATGCTGTAGGTCTTGGCGCAGCAGAGAGATATCACTTTGTACTTTTCCTATCTGAGTGGCCAGCCGCTGCTCAGACGAGGTGATGGAAAGAAGAACCTGTTGCAGTGTGGGTGAGTCAGCTGCGGATGGTAAAGTAACAGCCTCCACCGGTTCCGGGGGCCGGTGGCGGCGTTTGGGAAGTAGCTGCTGATTGTCTGCTGAATCTTTCCAGGCGAACAGCAGCAGAAGTGGCTTGCGTATGTTTCCCCATCGTTAAACAGGAGTGAGGCCCAAGGCGGGGTACAGAAGTGTTGTCAGCAACCAATTGTTACCCTGGCCAAACAGTTGAGCAAGGAGCCTCTGTGATAGCAAATTATGAAGTCATTTTATGGAGATTTACGGTGATACTGGATATTGTATCAGTCCAGAGCCACCTGTAAGGGAGGAAATTTAAGTTTCCCACATACTGAGTGCCACTATAATGTGATTTAATAACAGTGCTTTATACTGTGGTGACAAATTGGAGTATTATGAGGCTTAGCAAAGTGTCCTGTGCAATTGAGGAAAGTCTCTATAGTTGCCACTTGATAGCTCACTTTATGGGGACTTATAGTAGTGCGGGGTAGTGTAAAATCAGTCCAGAGCCTGCTGCAAAGGAAGCAAGTTAAGTAACCAGCTCACTGAGTGCCTCTAAGAAATGATTCAGTGGCTGTGCTTTATATATATAGCTGGAGCAGGAGAACATATAATCCTTTTTTACCTCACAGTATCCCTGAGACCTGCTGCAGAGTGAGGGGACACTGAGAAGTAGCAGAGAATGTATGTAATTCAACGGCCGTCAACGTCTTCAGACTTCTTTAGCTCAAACTACTTCCCCCATTAATGGCGTCTGCACCGCGGGCTGTAGCTTTAAAATAGCGCCTTTTCGCGCCAATTTCCTTCCCCCGGCAAAATGGAGCTAAAATCTGCCAGGTGCCTCAGCCACGAATCCAGGTCGTCGGAACCTCCCCACAACGGGCAGCAAGATCCACGGGAGCCGAGCCACCACCGCATCACAACGCCACCAGACAGCAGAGCCGGCCTTTCCACGGGAACACCGCCACCGCCGGATCTCCGGAGCCTCCGTCCAGCGGAAGATCGCACCAGGCGGTACCAGAGGGTAATCTGAGAGGGTGAGGATGCCAGGAGTGGAGTATCTGAGCAGTCAGTAGGGCATATGCGGGTAAATATCGGGTGATGAAGAGGCGCTACGTCCGATGCAACTTAAGCCCCATACACACTCGTGAAAGGAGTATTTTGAACGATATCGTGCATGTGGGCACGCTGCTATGATCATGCCTGATCGTTGTAAAGTACACAAAATCGTTTGATCGCATCTTTTAAAAAGTTTAATATAAACGATCAAGCCATTCAGTACTGATGGCTCAACAGAAAATCGTTTATAGTGTGTATGTAGCCTGATTGGCAATAAAAATGTTCTGTAATGTCGTCCATCGTTTAAAAAACTGTAGTGTGTATGGAGCTTTACTCCATTGAGCTCCAAGCCACGCCCCCTCAATAACGATGTTTTAACTCGGTTTCAACAGTTTGTTTGTTTTTTAAACTTTTTTCTTGCAGCTACAATGTGGACACAGCTTCTCTGCCAATACAATAGTACAATGGATGTCCCATGTTTAGCAATCTTTCTCAGTATTAGAAACCTTTCCCCTGTGTCTACCCTGTGTTTCCCCTGTGTATCCTCTGTCTCTCCTGTGTATCCTCTGTCTCTCTTGTGTATCCTCTGTCTCTCCTGTGTTTCCCCTGCGTCTCTGATACCCTGGTTAGAATAGTTTGTGGAATCTCTGCTGGACGCATGTAATGTGTATCCAGGAAATGTGCATTTCTTTGCGGCTACTGTATTATCATTACTGCCAAGGTTTCATTATATCCAGGAACACTTGTGTCTCGGTATCTGCACACAGCGTGGTGAATATCAAGGACACAACCTGGTTCTCGTCTAACATTACAAGGGGGCACATATTACAGTTAATCTCGGTGATAAAACAAAAATAAAACTGTAATAATATATCAGCGCGGGTCTAAAAAAAGCTTTATATCTCTGCCAATATGGCAGGAAGGAGCTGGGGGAGGGGTCCACCTGATGACAGTCACTGAAGTAAGGGATACTGTAACTATACTGTGTGTGCACTATACTGTAACTATACTGTGTATGCACTATACTGTAACTATACTGTGTGTGCACTATACTGTAACTATACTGTGCACTATACTGTAACTATACTGTGTGTGTACTATACTGTAACTATACTGTGTGTGCACTATACTGTGCACTATACTGTATACTATACTGTGTACTATACTGTAACTATACTGTGTATGCACTATACTGTGTGTATACTATACTGTGCACTATACTGTGCACTATACTGTGCACTATACTGTGACTATACTGTATACTATACTGTGACTATACTGTGACTATACTGTGACTATACTGTGACTATACTGTGTACTATACTGTGTACTATACTGTGCACTATACTATGCACTATACTGTGCACTATGCTGTGTGTACTATACTGTGACTATACTGTGTGTACTATACTGTGACTATACTGTGTGTGCACTATACTGTGCACTATACTGTAACTATACTGTGTATGCACTATACTGTGTGTATACTATACTGTGCACTATACTGTGCACTATACTGTGCACTATACTGTGTACTATACTGTGTACTATACTGTGCACTATACTGTGTACTATACTGTGTGTATACTATACTGTGCACTATACTGTATACTATACTGTGTGTATACTATACTGTGCACTATACTGTATACTATACTGTGCACTATACTGTGCACTATACTGTGCACTATACTGTGCACTATACTGTGCACTATACTGTATACTATACTGTATACTATACTGTATACTATACTGTGACTATACTGTGACTATACTGTGTACTATACTGTGTACTATACTGTGTACTATACTGTGCACTATACTGTGTGTGTACTTTACTTTGCACTATACTGTGTGTGGACTACACTGTGCACTATACTGTGTGTGTACTATGCTGTGTACGTGTACTATACTGTGTACTATACTGTGCACTATACTGTGTGTGTACTTTACTTTGTACTATACTGTGGACTATACTGTGTGTGCACTATACTGTGTGTGTACTATGCTGTGTACGTGTACTATACTGTATACTATACTGTGCACTATACTGTGTGTGTACTTTACTTTGTAATATACTGTGGACTATACTGTGTGTGTGCTATACGGTGTGTGTGCTATACTGTGCACTATACTGTGGACTATACAGTGCACTATACTGTGTGTGTACTATACTGTGCACCACACTGTACACTATACTGTGGACTATACCGTGCACTATACTGTGGATTATACCATACACTATACCGTGTACTATACTGTGGACTTGATCACCTTCAGGTGGCATGATATAACTTCATTGGACAATTTTAATGCCATCGACTATTGCACTCCAGGGTCCAAATATACTAAGCTGCGGGTTTAGAAAAGGGGAGATGTTGCCCATAGCAACCAGTCAGATTCTAGCTGACATTCTCTAGTATGTAATAGGAAAGTGAGAGCTAGAATTTGATTGGTGTATTAGGTGTACTATAAATAATTTTGTTGGTAGGGATTTGCTACATTTTATTGGTCTACCACCTTTTATTCTACATGTATACACCGGAGCTTTAAGAATGGAGGATTTTCCTTGCAAGAGAAGACTTTTATTGCAAATATACCACAGTTTATTCAGAAGTTGAATGACGGATTTGCTAAACCAGGAGACAGAGGAATTTCTTGTTGAACACTTACCTCATTAGAATAAATAGCCCTTTTTGTCTGGCTTTATACTGTGGATGAAGATTGTAGTCGCCTGTTTTCTGAATTTTTTATTCTTTATTGTTGAAGATCTAAGTGTAAAGTGTTGTGCTGTGATTAGCGCTGTATATACCACTTCTTTATAGTATTGAAGAGTCTGTCTAAAGGAAGACCATTTTCTGTGCTCTTTGGCTGTGGTGGTCAGTGGCTATTAAGGGGGAGCACTGGTTGGGTATTTTTACTGTTTCAGCTAGAGACATTGATAGTGTTACGCAGGGGCGTTTTAAGAAGTCAGGGGGCCCTTGTGCAGGATTTGCACATACCCCCCCACCTGAGACAGGACTGTCCCGATTAGCGGACCTCAAAAGGGGCGGTGCCTAATTGCGCTGTAAGCCCGCCCCTTTTTCAGCCCATGATTAGGAACCGTTCCACCACAGGGTAAGGGGGGCTCATTCGACATCTATTTCTTCCCTCCGGAAGATCTTAGCGGGAAGAAATAGATGCCGATTGGCCCCCCTTCCCCTGACAACTCGGTGCAGGATGAATGCCACAGGGGCCCCTTGCACCCATTATAGATACACCTATGGTGTTAGGGATAGGACCAGTGGCAGGATTACCGGAGGCAATGGAGATGCTGAGCATGGGCATTTCTTCATTGCCCCCTCTGGCAGTCTTGTGTCCAGTGTCCCCCAGAGCTAGTCTCTGTGTTCTCTGTGGAGGACTGGACAGCTGGGGTGAAGCAGAGGGAGGTTACATACAGACCTCTCCGCTCCCTCCTTCCTCACATAAACTGACAGGCGTGGCATCCTTACGTCTGGGGGGGCATGGGGGAGGGGGGGCACCAAAAGTTTGCCTCCAGGCGCCTGGCAAGAACTAACGCCACCGGACAGGACCACCAAGAGCTCATCTCTACCTGTATAACTAGAATCAGTCTGTTTTCTGCCTGTATACACCACGCCGTTAGAGAACGGAACACTAAATGACTTTTTCTCCTTTCTAGTTCCATGGAGCTTCACCAGTGTTCGCTGAAGGTAATGGAGCCGGAGGGCAGCCCTGCCCGTAGCTTACTGAGAATGATGGGTGACCAGGGATGTACCACAAAGGAGCTGGCAGACATGCTACAGAGCATAGGGCAGTCTAACGCTCTAAATTTTCTGCGCCCTCCAGGTGAGCATCATGCCTTGTAGACTGTGCCCGCCGGGCATCACTGAGTTGCTATAGCAGGCTTAGGGAACCTGTAGCTTTTATTTATGATAAATCTAATTGCTGTTTATTTCACCACAGAGAGCAACTAACAGCCTGCGTCGCGTGTTTTATCACAGTGACGTTACAGCTGATATTCTGTGTATTCATACGTTTTCTGGCTGTCGCTGGATCATGTAAAGTGTTTAGCTGCTGTGCTGCAGTCATGTTACACTGTTCTGTGTTAATGGTCTCGCTGTCCGCCATGTTGATCATTGGAAATGAGGCCATGCCCCCCGAGGATTTACTATTCAGATGATATCCTGCTACACTCCGGGCCTGATTCATACTTAAGAAGGTTCCTAAATATACGCAGTCCATTTGCGCATGTTTGTGCGCGGCAGATGTTACGCATAAGAGTCCATTACGTGCGGAGTTGATCTAAGAGCCTAATGACATCCGTAAGAAGGCGCGTGCCAGCATTCTCTAAGAACAAGGTTAAGAAAAGTGGGCGGGGGGAGGCATTTACATTGGACAGTATGGGCTGGGTTGGGCACTTCCGTTCTTACTTTGGCAAACTCCGCACAAACATACGCACGTAAAGTTAAGGTAGCCCTGTGATGGCGGAAGTCCGCTAAAATCCGTATGAACGAAGGGCGTCATGGGAGCGCACTTTTGCGAATCCGTGCGTACTTATTTACTACTATGGTGTGAAACAGACCCTCCATTACCGGGTATATTTTAGGCCTAGACTACTGTGTGTGAGTGTTCTGCGCATGAGTGCACATGACGTTTATGTATGGGAACGCACCACGGATTCCGTGCTGTAAGCCTTTCCGACACGGGATGCATGGCAGGTATTTTAATTGTATTTGCAATTTTTTAATATATATATTTTTTTTTTTTATAAATGCTTTATTTCGTTGTTAGACTAGATGACATGTTCACCACAGTCGTCGCTACAGTCAAAAATAATTCTTCAAGTTATATAAAACACCTATTATGTGGGAACAAAGAACAACTTAGTATAGAAAAAAAAGAACAAGGAAAAAGAAAGGAGAGAAAATATTACCATCAAAAGGTGGTTGTAGAAAAAAAGAGGGGAAGATAGAGAAAAAATGTGAGATAGAAGAGGGGGGTATGGGCCTCTGGACGGGCAATCCCATTCTTTACGCTGATGCAGCTGTCAGGTTTTTAATAAACTATTTTTCTATGAACTTGCTCAATGTTGAATATTCTTTTTTCGACAAGGGATTAATTTCCAGGGATGGATAGGGATAGGCTGAGGAGAGGGAAGGGTTAAGGTTAGGCCGCAGCATAAGAACGATGACCTCTTGCTGCAAATGGCTTAAAACACATGAAAAACACCTAGAAAACATGCACTGTTAGTGTTCCCTAAGGACTCAGTTTGGAACCTCCTGGCCTATGCTGTTAAAGCATGCTGGGAATTGTAGTTTCACAACACCTTGAGTGCAAAAGAATTGCCTTCAAAATCATTAAGTCAACTAAAAATACAGTGTGTGCTCCCAGGCAATAAAAAGTGATATCCCTGAAGCAATTTAGCCTTGTAATCTTCCACAAATGTAGCATACTGGCAACAAACTGATATAGCCCTAACGCGTTTCATCTTGAAAGATTTAATCAGAGTGCATTATCCACCCTGGATTGGAAAAATGTCTTCATCCACGTGGTTCTCAAACTGACTCCTGAATCACATACTGGGTGCAAGAGCGTCTATCCCGTGGTGAGTTACAGCTGTCCATCTACCACCACTATACAGGCGTCCTAAATATTTGAATCAATGGTGCCAATATAAGAGGGACTTCCCTGTAACAGACTATCATCTGGAGGGACTTTCCACTAACAAAAACCATCGGAGTGGACATTATAAGCAGTTTCCTGCTAGCAATGAGCCTGGTTATAACTCTAATATCTCAGTGGTGCGACTTAATGAAGAACTCTATCCTATCATTAACCACTTATATTGACTCTAACGAACTCTATGTAGGATCCAGAGGTCTCACCTTGTAGAATTTATGCAATTTCTTGTATTATGACATCAAAAGGTTTTTATTCTAATATTTTTATGAGTTTTATTTCATGTGATGATTTAGAAGGCAAGTCTTATTTTAGGATTTTAATTAACTTGTTTTTGTTTATTATTGTTGTACTTTATAGGGTATTGGCACAGCGCTGGCTTCCATTTTCCTTTATATTGTACTGTTAGGGCTTCACAAACCCATCAGTCCTGCCCAGCTTCGCCCCCTATCCCACCTGACCCTGCTTAGTCCCGCCCATCCAAATTCAGGCCCCTTCTCCTTGCAGTGGGGACCATGTCTGTCACTTTCCACCCCTGGATCTGGATCTGGCCCTGGCCCAATATGAATATTCTGATGTCATTAAGCTCCGATTATTTGCAGAATATTTGACCTCCACCAGCAACATGAGTATCTGGCACTCATAAAACACCTCATTAAAAACCTTCCTGTAAAATAGTCATAAAAGTCAGAGTTTTTACTTGCTCCGTCTTGCAGCTTTTGTGTAATCCTTCCACTGCCTACATAGGGAGCAGACGTAGTGAGATGTGTGAAATTTCCCTTTATATACCCTTATTGTGAAACCCCTGTGCATTCAGGCTGCCTGGTAACCAGTCCTGGAGCCGGTTGTACTGTCTGGAGATCACCTAAGAGATTTCATGTCATTACATTTTTTTATTAACACTTAAAAAAAAATGAAAACCTTTATATAAATTTTTTATTATTTTTTTTTTTAAAACGGTAAACCAGGGGCTGCGCCAAGATAAAACCCAAACTTCAAGGTGTGTTTAGTAGCGTATGTTTCCGAATAGAAATCCTGTTCTTTATCTGCTCCAATAATTGGATGCTTAACTCTAACCAGCAAGACACATTGTCGAAATAAAAGCATTCAACCTTGTACCCATTCGTTATTTCAGTGGCTTTACAATTATAAACAATCACTATAAATAAAATCTGGTAACAGTGGACAGACAGGAAGGTGAGAGATCCCTGCAATCTATAAGGCAGTGGCCCCTGATACTTCAGGGTAATAAATAAAGAGTGGAAGATATTCCAGCGCAGTCGGGACTGGAGTGAAGCGATATCGGGATCTGACGGTCTCTGTTATTTATAAAGTAACCGGATAGAATTTCCTCCTTAATACCAGGATACTGTGTATCTTTCCAGTGATCGCTATGTGAAATGATCATTGTCGCACAGTCAGGGACAGACGCCAGCTCGGTTGTGGAGTGTGACAATATAACAGGTTTTTTTTGTGTTTTTTTTGTTTTATATCCCAAAAAAACCCAAAAAACATTGGACTGGATCCAGAAATGTGTACAGGGTACTTACGAGATCGGGATGCTTAAGTACTCACTGTGTAACATACCAGTTACTCATCGCAATGTATTCCAAACGAATCTGGATTATGCAACGTAACTCATTATGGCGACGGGGCGTGACGAGCCACCATGCATACAGCGTGTATGCGGAGGGGGAGGTATTTAAATCGTACAGTAATCTACATATCTTTTTCTTACGTAGATTACGTAAAAAAAATTACTACGCATGCGTAGTGGTAAAAATCGCTAAACACCTGACGTATACGCCTGGTACTGTGAATACCGGCCAGTGTTACTATCTGCCTGATAGTGCAGACCCTCCAACATGACCCATTCCATTAGGTAGTTGAGTTTTCAACTGCCAGTTACTATGGCAACCACCTTTGTTAAGGATAAAATTGAACATCAATGAACTCATTAGATCCAAGTGAGTGACAGTTGGAAGCTCAGGAGCAGAGTATATTGCATTGTAAAGGAAGGGGGCATGTAGGAGGGTCCAATGTGTCACCCTGAGACCACATCCTAGTGTCTACTCCAAGTGAGTAATTCACACCCCTGTGCGGGGAGATTTCCTGTACTGAACATTACAAGTCTTTTTTTCTTTTTAAATAAGAAAAACCTATAATTTTTTTTTTTTTGCGACAGATACATTTTATTTTATTGTTTATTGGTAAAATCAGGGTTTTCATCATGGGGGCGGGGTTTGATGATGTAATTAATGCAAATTTTGCTGTTAAGGGGGCCTACAATATCTGATTAAAACCGGGGAGGGGGACCTGCTATACCTAATTAAAACTTTTTGAGGAGGCGGCCTGCAAAACCTAATTACTGTACAGCTTTCTGTTTACACTGCAATATAGAGTTAATATAGCATCACACGCCCCCAAACTCTAAATCCATCTGGATATTCCCCAGTGTACAAACACAAAATGGAAGTTGCTCAATCCATTTATAGGTAAATGCAAACAGGTGCATGAAAGGCCGGGGGTAATCTGATAGCCACAGAAACAAAGGAAAGGAAATGCCCCAGTAACACTACCATTACCCATTAACAGACTATACCATTCTATCTATAACACACACACAGAATAGAGAATGTCCAGCAACACTGCAATTACCCATTTACAGACTATACCATTCTATCTGTAACATATACACAGGATAGAGAATGTCCAGCAACACTGCCATTACCAGTAACACACTATACCATTCTATCTGTAACATAAAACGCAGAAATGTCCGTTACGCATATTTGCAAATATATGATAAGCCACCAGCCATCGTGATTACCTTTCTGCTTATGGTGGTCCTAACTCTAACAGTGAGATTCTGTTACTGGTGGCATATCATATATTTGTAAATGTATGTAACTAGCTTTCTGCAAGAGACATTAGTTAATGTCAAGAGTGCTGGGGCATATATATATATATATATATATATATATATATATCTCGTTGGTAGTCGCCGCTGAGGAAATGCAGTTTTGGAAACTTACCCATTCATTCTTTGGAAACACCGCTGTGACACCGACCGAAGGTGAGTATGACTCTATGGGGTTTTAAGGTTAGGCTGGGGGGAGGGGAGTTTTAGGGTTAGGATTCGTTAAGGGGAGTCTTAGGGTTAGGCTGAGAGAAGGGGAGACTTAAGGTCAGGCTGCAGAGAGGGGAGTCTTAGGGTCAGGCTGCAGGGAAGGGAGTCTTAGGGTCAGGCTGCGGGGAAGGGAGTCTTAGGGTCAGGCTGCAGGAAGGGAAGTCTTAGGGTCAGGCTGTGGGGAGGGGAGTTTTAAACCCCTTTCACACCGCCACCAAATACGGCAAAAACCTGTGTATTTGGTGGCAGTGTGAAACATCCACTTCTGGTCGACCCAGGTCGAAAGACCCGGGACTTCGACCCGGCTGAAAAGAAGGGTTATTCCCGGGTCCTACCCGGAAAGGGTGGCAGTGTGAAAGTTACTGTTGCTGGGCCGTATTCAGAGATCCGTCGGCGATCGGGCTGCAAATATACGTAACTGGCAGGTCGGAGCAGGTTACACCCACCAGAAAAAACAGTCACTCCCCTCGCAACCTCCGGCCAGACCTAAACTTCCACCTGCATTGACTTGCCCTATCTGGCCGCACTCACTTCCGGCCTTATGTGTATTAGTTGCGTATATTACCGGCCCTAACTCTGTAGTTGCGTATATTTAGGGCCCTAACTCTGTAAGCGCACCCACTTTCCCTCATCTCAATGCCCCCCCCCGCCCATTTCTATGCAAATCCTTAGGTCCGTATATTTCAGACGCACTTAGGGTCGCATTATTCTCTGCCCGATTCACAAATCCGCCCCTTAGCCATTTCCGACCTTAACTTCAACGTAGATAGCGTATCACTATTACTACGCATGCGCAGTTGATGCGAAATCGATCCGATCCTAAAAATACGCACTGAACTTTCGTTAAAACCGGATCTCTGAATACGGCTCGCTATGCCAACAGTAAACAACTCTGTTTTTACCGTCGGAAATAAAAAAAAAATCATTTTGTATAGGGCATGCTGATGCTTGTAGGATGGCAGGACATGCTAGCGCTTGGAGAACCACAAGTGCCAGCATTCTCTGTCATCTGGTGCAACAAAACACAAATTAATACCCCTCCTAGCTACTAAATAAAATATAGGGCCCCTAACATAAAAAAAAATACTTAACATTTAATGCCCCCTATAAAGAAACAATGACATTAAATACCCCTATAACATATTTACATTTAATACCCCAAATAATAATTAAAAAAAATTTCCGCTAATTATATAATGTATTAAATAAGCGTCTTTCTTTCGTCGATTGATTGCTTCTCCTCTGGGAGATATGATGTATATATCATGAATACTTTTACGGTCTATCTTTATCTCTCCATCTAGTTATCTTACGCTTCCTATTAGTACTGTACCTTGCACTCTGTATGATAAGCTGTGATATTCTCTGTAATCACTTCTATTTAGGTTTCAGTTGTATTATTTTTATACATCTTTCTGTTATAAGCGCAGGAATCAGGCAGAGGTGTGTGATTCATTAACCTGTGGGTGTATTAAACTTCTGTCACTAATGAAAGCTTGCTAGAGCCTGTTGCTATTTTCAAGGTATATGGTAAATAGCTGTACCAGTATTCCTTCTGGTACAAAAAGCTTTGTGGTTCTAGATAAAGATGGTATATTTCCCTTATACACATATATTTTATAGGTGTGATACAATGAATGATAAATATAAGATATATAGATATCTACCCGATACCCATTAAAACTTCAGTCCAGAGGTCTTCTTTCTACTGGCACATGCAATTCCAGAATGCTAAAGCACATCGGGACCCTATGCAAACTACTCTCTCCCTTCCCCCTCTCTCTCTCCCCCTTTTCCCATGTCCCCTCCTCTCATTCCCTATATCTCTTCCTCACCCCATCTCTCTACCGCTCTACCCTTCTC
>WWET01000726.1:413559-425304 GCA_011038615.1 Limnodynastes dumerilii | reverse complement strand
TCACCTATAAATACCTCCACACACGCTCCTCACAGACCCTGTCACCTATAAATACCCCCACATACGCTCCTCATAGCCCCATCACCTATAAATACCTCCACACACGCTCCTCACACCCCCCTGTCACCTATAAATACCTCCACACACGCTCCTCACATCCCCCTGTCACCTATAAATACCTCCACACACGCTCCTCACATCCCCCTGTCACCTATAAATATCTCTACAAACACTCCTCACAGCCCCTGTCACCTATAAATACCTCCACACACGCTCCTCACAGCCCCCTGTCACCTATAAATACTCCACACACGCTCCTCACAGCCCCCGTCACCTATAAATACCTCCACAAACACTCCTCACACCCCCTGTCACCTATAAATATCTCCACAAACACTCCTCACAGCCCCTGTCACCTATAAATACCTCCACAAACACTCCTCACAGTCCCCTGTCACCTATAAATACCTCCACACACGCTCCTCACAGCCCCCTGTCACCTATAAATACTCCACACACGCTCCTCACAGCCCCTGTCACCTATATATACCTCCACACACGCTCCTCACAGCCCCTGTCACCTATATATACCTCCACACACGCTCCTCACAGCCCCTGTCACCTATATATACCTCCACACACGCTCCTCACAGCCCCTGTCACCTATATATACCTCCACACACGCTCCTCACAGCCCCTGTCACCTATATATACCTCCACACACGCTCCTCACAGCCCCTGTCACCTATATATACCTCCACACACGCTCCTCACAGCCCCTGTCACCTATATATACCTCCACACACGCTCCTCACAGCCCCTGTCACCTATATATACCTCCACACACGCTCCTCACACTTTTAGCCAAACTCGCTGTTGAAGCCTGGGCCGGATAATCCCTGCTACTATAAGAGAACTCTGGGAATCCTTTGCGACCTGTTGGAGAACCCCAGGGTTCCATGGAACCCTGCTTGAGAATCGCTGCTATACTATATAATGATGTTATTTTGCACGTACTCCTTTGCATTTGGATACCCTGTACCACCCATAGGGCGGTACCCCCCCAGCTTCAGATACAGAGACATTAGCGTCCTGCGGCTCAGTGTGTGACACTGCCAGGGAGTAGTAGTAGCGGTGGGGGTTGACAAGAACCGCTATCTGTACTCACTACTACTACCGCTACTACTACTCCCTTGGAAGCATCATTTAAGAGCCTGTTAGAGCTCTTGCACAGGATGGAGGAGAGAGGGGCCCAGAATATGCTTTGCCCCAGGCCCATCTGCTGCTAAGGGCGGCACTGTGGATACCAGACTTCCACAAGTACAAGTTATACAGTTCCCATTGTCTGTCATTTATGTTATGGTAAATGATAGATTGTCGTTTGTGTATTTAGCGTAACATCAGAACCCTCCTCAGTGACCCCTTTACACACCAGGTGACAAAATTTACCATTTATATGTCATTAATGGCGCTGCATTAGAAACAGCTGAAGGAAAGAGCTGCAGGAGTCACAATTTTATGTGAAAGTCATGAAGAAGACAGGTCACATGCTGGCTGTATAGGGAGAGGAATTAGCAGTAGAAAGAGAGAAGCAGTGATGTCACTTTATGGGACATCGGTACGGGATGCAGTTGTCGCTGCAAAAATGCTGTTTACGAAATAGAGACGGACGAAAGCTAATTTTTGAATAAATATTTTATGAATAGGTAATTATGCCAGTCGCCTTACTTACCTATCCGTTAATACGAAAACCGCCGCTGCAGACACATAGCACCTCCACAGGCTAGCCGGACACGTATGTATTACTGGGAAGTCTTATGGTCAGGCTGCATAGAGGGGAGTCACAGGGTCAGACTGCGGGGAAGGGAGTCTTAGGGTTAGGCTGTGGAGAAGGGAGTCTTAGGGTCAGGCTGTGGGTAGTGGAGTCTTAGGGTTAGGCTGCACAGAGGGGAGTCTTAGGGTCAGGGTCTGGGGAAGGGAGACTTAGGGTTAGGCCGTGGGGAGGGGAGTGTTAGGGTTAGGCTGCAGGGAAGGGAGTTTTAGGGTTAGGCTGTGGAGAAGGTAGTTTTAGGGTTAGGCTGCAGGTAGTGGAGTCTTAGGGTTAGGCTGCACAGAGGGGAGTCTTAGGGTCAGGCTGCGGGGAAGGGAGACTTAGGGTCAGGCTGTGGGTAAGAGAGTCGTGGGGCTAGATTTACTAAGCTGCAGGTTTAGAAAAGTGGAAATGTTGCCCATAGCAACGTATCAGATTTTAACTGACATTCTCTAGTATGCAAAAAGAAAGTTAGAGCTAGAATCTGATTGGTTGCTATGGGCAGCATCTCCACTTTTTCAAACCCGCAGCTTAGTAAATCTGGCCCTTAGGGTCAGGCTGCAGGAAGGAGAGGGTTAGGGTAATGGAAGGGGAGGGTTAGGGTAAGGTTTAGAATTAGGTTTGGGGTTACTTGAATAACCCCCCATTCGCAGCTGCATTTTCGTCCTGGGGGTGATCGATTGCTTCTCCTCGGCGAGGCAGAAGCAATTGATTTAACAGCCAGCTCGGAACTGACTGGGAGAAAACAGCCCTTTCGAAAAAGGAACAATCTAACCGTAAACCCACAGCCACAGCCAAGCACGATGCAGAGATTCAGGCACTATTGCATGTTATTACACTGTTGGAAGTGGTGGCTATGTATCATACAGGCGCTTCATTGGCATTGTAAATGTAGTTATGGTATAATCTTGAATAAAATTAGATTAAATTAAATGAAAAAAAAAAAAACAATATTTTTGTAACCATCACGTAGCACAATGTATTAGCAGCCTATCCATTCCTTTAGTGCTGTATTCTGAAGGTTGAAAACATACCCTGGTGTCATACACCAATGGCAGCTTAGCTCTGCCAGTGTGTATGTGAGTCTGTACAGAATCGGTTTCTTCTAAACCTGATTTAAGAATCCACCATTGTCCCCAAGTTTATACTGAGCACTAAACAAAAGTAATGTATATGTTATATATTTCTTTCCAGGTATACAGTGTGTCCGCTGAGGATAATGGCATCTACTACTGTCAGGTGTCTAACGGTAATGAAACTGAGGACAGTCAGAACGCGGAAGTCATTATTGGTAAGTTGATTGATAATTACTTGAATGACCGAAGAGTGTCTACTTCTGCTTCTATACAGAAGTTTGAAAAACAGCTGTCACTAGGGAAAACATTCACTAATTGATACAAGAATTTTGTAAATTGAATTGAAACCATTTTTCTATAAGTGATAGGGTGCAGTACTTAAGCACATCCTGCAGATGGCGCTGTATATTACAGCTGGTATGCTGTCTGTGGCTAAACACATTTGTAAATCCCAGCATGCACTGCAAGCCAGCCATACTGGATAGACATAGGCTACCTGTCCGTGATTTAGACGTTGACCAAGCTGTCTACATGACTATTAATTGCCTGCTATGTTTATTACCTTGCATGCTAAAACTCATTACACAAGAGCTGGGAAGACATCGCCTTGCTTTATAATCCAGTCGAATGCCTCTAGGTTGTCATATCAAGCTTTTGAAATTGCTAAAGTAGAAACCACTCTGTAGTACAGGCCTGGCCAATCCAGGTGTTGTAAAACTATGAGTCCCATAGGCCTTGCTGATACCTGACAAAGCATGCTGGGAGTTGTAGTTTCAAAATTCCTGGAGAGCCACAGGTTTGATGTAGTAGCACTTTCATACGTAAATGTTGTGGAATTTGCCCATTATAGTAGAATTAAAGGCATCCTAACTTCTGGAATCTTACATATAACTACACAAGTGTCTGTCTGTGTGTGTTGTGGAAGTTAGGAGTTGAAATTTTCAGTATTGTTCAACATTCCATAAATATAATATAGGTAAAAATGTTGTTTTTCTTTTAAAACAAAAGGAGATGGAAGGAAATGTCCAAAGGTCCCTATGGAATGCACTGAAGGTAGTGTACATAAATGCATGCGCCATTCTTGCATGTTTTGGGGATTTTTGGAACGGGTCCTCTTCACAAATTACAGATTACACTGCTACAAATAATACTACTAAATATAAATATATTATATGTGGAGTTGCTCGCATTTGTGTTGATTCTTGAATATTCAGCTGTAAATGTTGGAAATGTCTGCTGAACTCTAGGGGATACATTTAATAATGATTCTGTAACAGAGAAGGTGGGATGTTGCAGCCAATCAGATTCTAGTTTTCATACTTCTAGTACATTCTACAAAATACATAGCTAGAATCTTATTGGTTGCTATTGTCAACATCTGCACATTAAAAGCTTCATTAAATATTATTGTTACAATAATATGTAAAGCACTACTTAATCTGTTGGCGCAATATAAAAACCTGTTAAATAAATCAAATAAATATACCCTAAATATTAACCAACACCTTGCAACAGACGCTTATATCTGATTCTAATGCGATCAAATCCCTGAGCAGCGCCATTGTGCCCAGTGTTCCGAGCGCAAAAGCTGCGATAAGGAAATAATCCAAAAACTGTAACTTATGATCCTATGATCCCGTCACTTATCTTTTGATTACGAGTATCAGGTGAGCAGAGGAAAACTGTTACAAATACAGTGGTGCCCTGATAAACCTTTCCCAAAAACAAGGAAAATGTTGGGAGATTGCATGCATGGCTGGCCCACCTGCTGGGGAACGTTGAATAGGGATTTAAAAATCATGAAAACTTTGTTTACTCACCATTTAACAGCTACCAGCTTCCTGCAGAGATCAGACAATTGCGCTAACATCTGATGAGTGGGTGACTAATTCAGAGAATTGAATGGGTGATGTCAGCTCCATTGTCTGATCTCTTCTGGAAGCCAGCAGCTGCTAAATGGTAGGTAAACAAAGTTTTAATTATTCACTAATGAGCTGCAATCTAGTTTCCCCACCATTTTGCGAAAGAAGCATCATGGCTACAGTTCAGTTACAGCGCATTGTGCAGATAATGACCATATACAAATCAATAGCATTCCATAATACGATGTGGTAGGTTTGCTCTCATGGGATGTATACACTTTTATTGGTGTTACTAGAAGTAGTTACAAATTTGGTCCAAGACTATTTTTGGTTTTCTATTAATGGTGCTTTATGTAATGTTGATGTAATGCAGCTGTGTTTCACTTAGACTGCTGCCACTTTCCCAGAGCTGTGCTAATATATCAGACAGATACTGCGCCGCGTTCACTAGGGGGTGCTCTGTATTAATCAGGTACAGTATAGGTGTCCCTCCTTACCCATCAAGGCCTCCTCAAAGGTACATTCTGTGTACTTTAGATAGAAAATAACATGGGAATTTTAAGGTATATCCTGGATGTCTGTAGTCCGGTTGAGCTAGATTGCAGCCCATTAGTAAATCATTGAAACTTTAGATATTTGCTTTGTAGCCACTGCTGGCTTCCTGCAGAGATCAGACAATGAAGCTGACATCGCCCATTCAAGGCATAAACTCTTTCTGTAAGACATTGAATGGGTAACTTCAGCTTAATTGTCCGAACTCAGCAGGTAGCCGGTAGCTGATCACTGCAGGAAGCCGGTAGCTGCTAACTGGTAAGCAAATCAGGGTTTAATAAATTCTGAAGCCCTATTCAACTTTTCCCAGCAGATGGGCCCGATGGTAGAATTTTATCTGATTTTGGGAGAGGTTAAACGGAGCAGAAAATGTAGATTGTGGCCCAACATGGTGATGTAACGACCCAGTATTATTATGTTTTATCTATATTGCATATCAAGGGGTTCCAATTGCCTTAGGAAAATCATTGTGTTACATTACATTGTATAACAGGACCATACAGTACAGACATAAATGAATAGTCAACTGAGCAGCAGTGAGATAGGGCAAAATATCTCTTCAGTGGCAGGGGATCAAAGGATGCAGGGTAGCTGAAGCTAAGCCCGTTCGGAAATATAGCGTAGCGTGCAATATTAAAGATACAGAGAGGAGATTAAGGCCAAAAGAGGAAGAATAGTGCTGATGTCAAATGATAACCAAAGGAAGAAGACATAAGGGAAGTGGTTTCTGCTCAATAAAGCTTATAATCTGAGGAACAAATTTAATAGGGGTAATAGAGAGGCGAGTCATTGTGAATGGGGGCAGCTGGACTTAAGGGTGGACTAGAAGGAGAGTTGGTGGGATGAAGAAATACATTATAAGAGTTTGTTTGAAACTTTGTAGTGTAGTGGAAAGCCTATCTGTAAGAGGGAATGAGTTCCAGTGGTGGAGAACAGCACAGGAGAAGTCTTTAAGGTAGATGCGAGAGGTGGTAATTAGTGTGGAAAATCTTATTATCAGTAATATTCATGATAAAAACTTAATTAGGGGTTTTATCTATTATAATAGTAATACTAATACTATTATTACTTGTTATATAAGTTATCATTCACTGCATCAGATTTGTAGGTAAAGTTCTTGCTTTGAGTGGATGTTATAGATCATGTGTGACAAATATCCATACATACATTTATACATAGTCCATAGAAGAAGTCATAACACCAGTCGTTAGTGGTCGGTCTTCCAAAGTTCTAAATTACTTACCTGTATAGTTTAAAAAGGATCGAGCATATCGGAATTCAGGACCAGACACCGGATCCAGAACGGAGGGTGGCGTACGAAATTTTCTGTCCAGATATCCATACACCCCCTCCTCCACCCCCCACTCTCCTCAATGTTCAGCATGCTAAAGGAAACGTACAGAATGGTGGATCTCCCTAAAGGGCATCGTGCCACTATTACTGTACAATTACCATTCTGGATGCCCCCTGCCATCCGATGCAGTACATACAGGCAGGCAATTACCATATGTGTTGTACGGAAGTAGCCTGTCGTTAATAAGTCAGGATCGGGCCCTAAGTACGTAACCTTAAGATCCCTGGCGCTGAGCCAGAACATGAAGTTAAGGTTCCTCCCCAGGGGCAGGATTCATAATGCACTGAGGTTTATGAAGGGGCCACTATCATGGAATACAAACATGTCATCAAACACTGAGCATTAGCCTGACATTGTTATTGGAGACAGAAATGGAAAAGTCACTTGGGCCTCTTGTCATTGTCACCTGCTTGTCATGAATAGGGGAGAAGTTAATAGAGAGCCTGTTACCAGGCAACACAATAAAGTGTGGTAACTACCGAAAACATTCCCTCTTGTGCACATGACTTTCTGCAAGCCGACCCCATGCCTTAACTTTTGGGGATGTATCGGAAAGAGCTCTGGATAGGGCTTGAGGCACTTAGCATGCCCTTACAGTAAAATTTACATACACCCCCTCCCAGTCCATCCCCACTCCCGGGAACAGCGCAGATACAGAAACCGTACAGTAATCTGGATCCCGATCCGTACTGGAAACCTGCGCACTTGGAAAATTCATACGTTTTCTGATCCTTGCAATTGAAAAATGTCCATTTTGCCTAAGTCTGTACCTGAGCCAATATTCCACTGAGCATCATCTGGTAAAAATACTGATCTCTCCATTGCTCATTAATAATTCTCTTGTCAGAAATAGAAACGCCCCTGGGAGGAGTCAGACACGACCCTTTTTTCTACTACAGGAGTGCCCATGAGCCCTGTCATAAAATGTTTCCCTTATAAACTCCCTTTGCTGTCTATCCTTCTATCACATGTTCAAATGGTTAAAAAATAATACACATTGGGCTGGATCTAGACTTAAGTAAGTGCTTGAAATGAGTTACTCCTGGGCTAAACCATGTTGAATTCAGGGGGAGTCAAGGTAATTGTATTCTTTGCATGCAGGGAAATACCTTTGAATTGCTTACTGCACACAGATACTGACCAGCTTTACTATCACACTGTTATTTAGACTTGGGATAGGAAACATCACCTCTCAACTCTAATACTGTTTGCAACATATGAAATATGACTCCCCCTGCAATCAACATGGTTTAGCCCAGGAGTAACTAATTTCAAGCACTTACTTAAGTCTGGATCCAGCCCATTCATCTCAGATTTGGAGAGAGCTGGTTAAGAATAAGGATGTTAATAGCGTTCCGTGTTTGATAGAGGCTTAAAGCATGCTCTGTATTATGCAAATAACCCGCAGCCTCTATTGTTTCTTGTACAAAGCTGATCATTAGCAACAAGAAAGGAAGTAACCAGTGAGGAGGGATATCTACTAAATATCAAAAGCACTCATTTACATAAAATTTGCGATAAAATAGCATTTAACTGGCTAATGCATGCTACGCAATAAATGCAAATATCTGATGGGCTGTTCCGGCTTTATTATAGATTGTGATCTGGATATATTTAATACTCATTCTTTCTTCATTAATAATCAACACCCTGGAATCATTCGTACATATTATTAACACAACGGTCTGGATTCAGTTATGTACTTTTCATCTTACGTGCGTTGTTTTAAGAATGGAGCTGCTACGCATGCTTTAGACCGCACTTACGCAATCTACGTACAGAAATGGATGAAAACTACGTAACTGAATCCGGACCAACATGCCGATGTTTTTATTAGATTGCTCCCTGATTCACCCAACCACAGCGCAGTCCATTAAACCTTGTTTATTTCACACCCAATCGGCACATTTCGGCTTGATCTATGATCAGAACTGGTGACAGGTATAACTGTTGATTGTAGCTTGATTTTCTAAATCATCTTTAATTACTACAGTGGATTAATTTGTGTTTTGTATTGTCTGCAGAAAAAAAAGCAGATTGATTATACTTTAGTTTTTTCTTTCCTTTTTAGATGAATTAAGTGACTTAATTATCAATGGTAAGTTCTTATTATTGTTATACAAGCCATTTGTGCCTGATGCATTTAAATGTGGTCTTTACAAGATTAATAGTTAAAGGTACATTTACACCTATGTTTTAGATGTAATCGTACGTTCAGAGTTACATGCCGTTACATCTGCTGCGCACATGCTCAGTACCTACAAAATAGCGGTTTTACGTCTCCGGCTGGCGTACATATGCTAGCAGAGGTAGCTCTGGATCTGGCTCACTGTTCATACATTTCAATATACTGACTTTTTATTTTTTGGAAGCCTAAATAGCAGCGTATTGTCATGCATTTTTTAAGACATTTATTAATTTTTAAGGGGTTTAAAAAAACTAAATCTTTTTTTCTTTTTATATTTAAATTGTTTAGTAAAATAAAATAATACATCAATGACAGCAGTTTTGAATAATTAAAAATGTAAAGAAAACTAAAGAACATATTTGAATGCAAACTTTCAAAAACTGCTCATATTCCGTATGACCAAAGTAGAATTTCTAATGTCGATACTCTGCATGGAGCACACGCGTTTCTGAGCAGCAAATCTTCTGCGCTAAAACTCTGGATCGGCCACAAAGAGTTCTACAATTCAATACTGGATACAGGGCCATCTTCAAACCCCCGTACGTAAGGCTTTCTTTTGCAGGCCTCTTGCTTAAGTAAGCCTCTTGGTAACATCTGCGAATGTCACCAGATTTTACGATATGGACCTCCAAGCAAAGAGATCCGTTTAAAAAGGGAAAATGGAATATGGCTGCGCTAAAAGATCTGCTGCAGGTCTGTGTTCCCAGAGGGTCTACACCTCTAAAACATGAATAAATAAGATAAAAAAGTGGACCAGACCCGCGCTGATTAACCTGTGATGTACTTGAATAACCTTATATACATAATTAAAATTGTATGGGTGCAACTGGTGAGGGAATCCGTGGTCTTCTCCCAAAAAGGGAACCTATGGACATATACACTCAACCAGAGTGAAGGAAATATAATAATTTAATAACACATGCACATAAAACAGGCCCTTTCTCACGCCTGCCCGAAACGCGTCGCTGGTGGTCGTTTCCTGTTTGAGACTGCCTCCGTTCCCCGTGTCTCCGCTGCCCAGGACTTCACCAGCGTGCTGCTTTAGAGCTCCCTGCAGCCTCCTCACGGCGCGGTGTTTTCCATCCACAGGCACGGAGACTGCTCCCTCCACTTGTTCATACTTTGTTTTTAACCTGTTTTATGTACATGTGTATACCAGATTATTCAAGTACATCACAGGTTGATCGGCGCTGGTCTGGTCCCTTTTTTATCTTATTTAAAGAGATCCAGTTGACAGGGCAACCCGCCCCCCTTCCAACCTCCTAAACTCCGTAAGGTGGTTGGGGATATGAAAATTTGACAGTGTGGCCTAAAAAGAGTTCTGTGACGTTGGCGGTCGTACAGACAGCTGATCCACAGGGTTATGGCAGCAAAACCGTTACTAGCTCCGCACAAGAGAGAGGCGAGTGACAGGGGAGCTCATTCCCCTTATCTGTGTGGACTGCCATGCCTCTGTGTGTATGGAAAACGCAGGAAGTGCTGAATGTGGTGCGTAGCGTTTATGGCTGAGGTAGCGGTATTTTTGCCAGTGGACAAGCCATGTTGCCATACAAGGGGTAATTATTATTATTATTATTGTAGTTATTATTATTACTAGTCAAAGATCACAGAGTGAGAATGGTGGGAGCCGCATCGTGCGCGCGCACGCACGCACACACACGGAGCAGATTAGACGGGCCCCCCTGAGCAGGCAGCAGGCTGAGGGAGAGAAAGGAGCCTCCTCCGGCCAGTCTGCTGCCGCTGCACAGGGCGGACACACACAGGCACTGAGGGCAGGTGGAGGTGGTGAGTTACTTGCTTGGAGCCGCCGCAATGTCAGATGGAGAAGTTCCCGGTCCAACCCCCTTGCTTACCCAGCGTTCTCTTACAGCCGCCATGTCAAACATCACTCACATCTCCCAGGGCTCCACCAACCCTGAGCGACAGGACCACCTTATCCATCCAAACTCCATAGCGGAGACAGCGAGAGGGGAGCAGGGTGACTGGTTACAGGGCTGATAGGAGTGGAGGTGGTGTTGTGACTGGCGGCTGACTAAGGTTTCGGGACATTTTGAGGAGAGCAGTTCTGATCCCGACCAATGCACATGCGCAGTAGCATCACAACCGTGTGGATGCTACTGCACATGCATATAACAGTGAGGCTATAACTGATACACTCTGCCATCTCTAGACCTGCCTATACGTTCTAGACCTGCCTGTACGTTCTAGACCTGCCTGTACGTTCTAGACCTGCCTGTACGTTCTAGACCTGCCTGTACGTTCTAGACCTGTCTATGCATTCTAGATTTGCCCATTGCAGTAAAAAATGGTTTTGCCGAGTCAGTAGATACTAGTGATCACCATCGACCATGTCCTAAACTACGTACGCGAGCAATGTTGCGCTAGCCGCTGACGTAGAATCGCTCCCAATAGTTTTTACTGCACATGCACGCGGCAGATAATACGCCACGTAACTCTGAGCCTACGTACCATCAGCGTAACTACGAACAAAGGGACGGGTTCATCCATACGTCACCCAACGTTAAGTTAGGTAGGTGGAGGGAGGCATTTAAATCATACAGTATGGGCCGGGTTAGGCCGCTATGTATGTGAATCCATTACGTACGTCAGTACTTACGCTTTGAAAAATTAAGGTAGACACGCTACGTGATGAAATGTAACAAGCACTTAGGTCTGGATCTACCCCCATATCCATATTATCCCAAATCCCCTTATGTGGTCTGTGTATTTATATGTGACACCAAAATCTGGACCATGGATAGGTTTGAAAAATTATCATTAAAATAGAAATGTTGTTAGGTAATTAGAGTACCGTATTTCCCCATGTATAAGACGCACCTTTTTTAGACCAAAAATAGGTCTAAAAACCAGGTGCGTCTTATACAGGGGATGTAAGGCTGAAC
>WWET01000726.1:379718-410301 GCA_011038615.1 Limnodynastes dumerilii | reverse complement strand
GGCTCAGGTCCTGTGCCGGTGTGGAGTAGTATATTTAAAGTTAACTGAAATAAATACATTATTTAATTGTTTTTGTTTTGGAAAAATGAACCTACAGTGTTAACTGCAAGACGGGGACCAGGAAATAATATCAGTGGTCTAAATGGTTATAAGAAAAGTAGAAATGTTTTTTTTGCACCTTTTTGCCATAATTTTGAAATAATACATTTATATTATTTATTAACAGTGTTTTTACTAGAGAACTTGTATATTCCATTAAGCACTAAGAGCAAGACTGGGTAATTACTGACAGACTGGGAGAGGAGAAGAGAGGACGGAGAGCAAGCTTACCATTATAACAGGCCTGGCCAACCTGTGGCTCTCCGGGTGTGGTGAAACTACGAGTCCCAGCATGCTTTAACTGCATAGGCATAGCTGATACCTGACAAAGCATGCTGGGACTCGTGGTTTCTCGACACCTGGAGACCCACAGATTGGTTGTACACAGAATGCAGACTTTGTGCGGTTGTCCGCGGCATTTACAGGTATAAAGCGCAAAAACCAGGCCATGATTTTATCTGGTCCTCCTGTACGGACTTCCAAAACCTGATGAACCTCTACACGCCAGTGGTTCCCAAACTTTCCTAGTGCGAGGCACCTTCTGAGGTATCAATCATTTCAAGCTACCTCCTAAGCCAAAATAATTACTGAGCAGTTTGTTTGTTTTTTACGTACCCTAGCTTGTAAAGCAATGACTGAGAGAGACTGTGCAATGCTGCCATGAAAGCTCACATCCGCATAGTAGTTCGGCCTCTCTCCTGTCAATACCCAGCAAGCCATAAAGAGCTGCAGGGAGAGATGTGGACTCACAGAGGAGCTGCAGAGAGTGAGGCTGTGCTACTCTGTCAGCTTAGCACAGCCTCTCTCCCTTGCAATTCCCGTACGCTGACCGTCACTAAACTCAAAGAAGAGTTGCAAGCAGAGACCTCCCTGCAGCTTCTTTGTTTGCATGCGCCAAATGGCCTGGACTCTGTTCTCCGGTGTCTGGTTACATTACAATGTGAGGTCTGGCTCGGTCCTTTGAGTTCACACTGATTGCCATTTACTGATCTGTAGTATAAGGAGTGCAGTTTTTGTTTAACTCTGTTGAATAAACATAAATTAGCGGTATCTGTGTCTCCCTCCAGCTACAGATAAAGTCGCCCTGGTGATTGGAAATATGTCCTACAAATATCACTCCCAGCTGAAAGCTCCCATGGTGGATGTTTATGAACTAACAAACTTACTGCGACAACTCGATTTCAAGGTTGTGTCCCAGCTGGACCTCACCGAGGTGGAGATGAGGAACACGGTGAATGAATTTCTGCTTCTACTGGACAAAGGTGTATATGGTAAGAAACATAATATATATTTATCACTTGGGCGCAAAAGCATAGAGATGCACTTTTAAGACTAGGAAATCTCTCATTTAGAATTGAGCTAAGAAATGGCTTAACTCTTGACTCATCATATGTAGCTTGGAGTAGAGAAGGGAGAGGGGTATAACCAACAGCTTAATCACGACTTTATCAGTGCTGACCGCTTTCAAATAAAGATTAGTTTTATTTCTGGTACATTGAATGTTCCTATGTTGACAAGGTATCCAGTGGGTAAGGTTAGGCTACTGGACGGGGATGGTTAAGGTTAGGTTAAGCTGCAGGAATGGGATAGTTAAGGTTAAGCTGTGGCAATGGGACAGTTAAGGTTAGGCGGAGATGGGACGGTTATGGTTAGGCTGCGAAGAGGGGATGATTAAGGTTAGGCTACAGGACCGGGATGGTTAGGGTTAGGTTTAAAATAGTACCTGTTACTGGTGGTGGGCTGTATTCATAGAACCGTTTTCAGGAAGGAACGCAATTATACGCACGGCCAGTGCAGGCCACACCCCCTCACACCCAGGACACCCCCCTCTCTTGGCCGTGCTGTCAGTGACTTCTGCCACCATAGACCACTTGTAACTTTCCGTGAGCAGTTGCATGCGTGTGTCCTCCGTACGTGCGATTCATGTTAGTCACGCCCACATACCTTCAATTAAATGCCTTCCCCCGCCCATTTTTATTTAAATTTCCATGTGCGTATTTTTGCGTCGCATATCCGGACGTATGTCCCCAAGTGCGATTCACAAGTCCGTCCTTGAGGCACTTCCGGGCGCATAGCCTACGTATACTACGTAAAATAAGTTACTACGCATGCTCAGTTGAAACGCACCTAAAAATATGCACGCAACTGGCCGTGAAAACGGTTCACTGAATACGGCTCCGTATCTTCGAAGATGTGTTCTTGGGAACTGCCATAAAATGACCACGATCGTCATTGCAATACGGATCATCGCTGTGGCAAATTACACCTCTGAAACATGCACTTTTGCAAGTTGTGCGCACTTTGAGTGTCGTGATCGATACACACTCTGCACAATCCGGCATTTTGATTTCTCACTTCCCACAGGTTTCAACAGCGTGGCGGATTCCGCTTGCAATTGGGAGGGGTATAATATTACAATATACAATAAGGGCGGGAAATTGAACAGCCTTTATGTTCTAACTTCGGATCTCTCAGCAATTTAGGTGAGGATGAATGGGAAGTATTAAGATAGGGTCTAACTGACGTAACTAGTGTGAGCTATGGCTGTGGGCTTACTCATACAGCAGGGATCAGTGATCAGAGCTCTGGTTCCAGTCTCTTGAGAGGAAACAGCAGTAAAAGGGTAGTGGATTCGTGGAATAGTCTTCCGTCAGAGGTGGTAGAGTATAATGCAGTAATGCAATTTAAACCTGATTGGAATAAACATAGGGATATCCAAAATCTTAAAAAATAAAAAATAAAAAAAAAAGATAGATAGATAGATTGATCAAATAGGGACTGAGCACTATAAAAATTGGGATCAAGAGATTATAAATTGACATCCAATTCTATGTTTCTTATAGTGAGTACAAGTCGGCCTCACATAATTGCAGCCAATTTAGCCTTGGACGAATTCGCAAGTATTACATCTAGACTAGTGGAAAGGCTAGCTAGTCCCTTCTGATTGGCTGATTCACTGTAGAGTAGGCCTGTTCAATCCCTGGCTCTCCAGGTGTTGTGAAACTACGACTCCCAGCAAGCTTTGTCAGGTATCCGCTATGGCCATATAGTCAAAGCATGCTGGGATTTGTTGTTTTTACAAACACTTGGAGAGCCGCGGGTTGGCCAGGCCAGCTGTAGCTGAAGATACAGAGCAGGCCATACAGCTATTCTGTGATCACGAGCGTGTGGGGAAGAAGGCCCAGGATTGGACAGGAGTGAGGCCATCCAGTCAGGAAACCCAGAGCTCATATTAAAAAACTGATGGTCTCAACTCAGCCCCCGACCCAACAAGCACCTGCTGCAGAAGGCAGTTAAAAAGAGGGGGCCTTCTCTGACCTTGTGTATTATTGACAAAGTCATTGTGCTGTATCAAGTGCAGTGATGGGCAGATGATGGGTTACGTGTGAATATATATGACTGTAAATACACCATTGTACATTGCGGTATTTTTAGTCTTTCGTGCATGACATTTTTAGTCTTACCCACCCTTACTTCCTGTGGTTTTGTTTTGCAAGATCGTGTAGACTGATAGAAGCTCCTCTTCCTTCTTTGCTCAGCTGAGCAGCTATTTTCCACTATTGCTTTTTAGTTTCTTTAGCTCGCATTGCGCCCTCCTGTTTTCTCTGTAAAAGCACTATTTACAAACTATGCAAATTCCCTTTTGGTAACTCAGCCACAGCTCTTGAGACCGAGGACCATGGACTAATGATGCCACTGAGGCACAAGCCACATTTTAGCTCATGGGTGATGCTGTTAAGGCACAAAAAAAGCTGTAACCCATTCCAGTTATTCTTCCATATTGCAAACCACCAAAGTCAACAACGTCTCCTCAACTGATACAAACAAAATTAAGTACTAACAATGGACCTGATTCAGATTTAAGGAGATTGAAAATAAGAGAGGAGGGTTACTCCTGGGAAAAACCATGTTGATTGCAGGGGGAGTCAAGGTAATTGTATTCTTTGCATGCAGGGATATATCTTTGAATTGCTTACTGCACACAGATACTGACCAGCGTTACTATCACACTGTTATTTAGACTTGGGATAGGAAACATCACCTCTCAACTCTAATACTGTTTGCAACAGATGAAATATGACTCCCCTGCGATCAGCATGGTTTAGCCCAGAAGTATCTCTCCTCTCTTATTTTCAAGCTCCTTCTTAGGTCTGAATCAGGCCCAATATTTCAATATTTGTGTCTTATTGAAATTCATATGGTGACCAGAGACATTGTAGTCTTGAATCTTAAAGGCCTTCCTGTCTGTCCATTGACAGCAGCTGCCGTCTCTCCCAAGGTAGCCATCGCTGTGCCACTTTATGGGAGTTTTGCATATAAAGCATTCAGATTTCCATTCATGCCGAGGTCATTCAGATAATGAATGCGTTTCTTCATGAGGTCCCAGCAATGACTACTGAACCCAAAAAGTAAAAAGACTGGCATGAGTACAGACCGTTCAAAGAGGTGACTGGCTTCAGTCTTGTGGCTCCAAATGAGAAGACGACTTCAAAATCCAAATGCGATGAGTCCTAACTAGATGCAAACCTATAGTCCCGAAGGTTCATATTGAAAGCTTTCATGAACTAAGACAACGGCTTTGGTCCCTGTGGTTCAGATATGACCATAGAGAAGACCAAAATAAGACACAATCCTTAAGCCCCAACAATCCAAATGATAAGGCTTCCTGTAAGGCCAAATGAGATGTCTTGTTTACTGATCGCTTATATGAGGAATGAGCCCCAATTGTCCAAAATAGAAATCATTTGAATGGTCCAAATGAGAAGAGTGACTTGAGTACCAAGGACCAGATTGGCACTTAAGAACTTGCCTAAATATACGCATGCCCTGTGCTTAGCTTGGCATTTTTTTTTGCAGATGTTATGCAGGGAAGCCCATTACGCGGGGAGTTCAACTCTGTGCCTAATGAGATCCATAAGAAGGGGCATGTCGCTACTCCATAAATAGGAAGTTCAGAAAAGTGGGTGGAGGGAGGCATTTTAGGGCATTTTTGGGCAGTATGGGCTGAATTTGCAAAGTATACACATACTTCAGCCACATCCGCACATAGCTAGGCCCGGAGAATTAAGGTGGCCCTGTGGAGGCAGAAGTCAGTAAAAATCCATAAGAACGAGAGAAGTGTCATGGATGTGCACTTGCCATTTACTTGCGTATTTCTTATTTCCTTCTTATCTGTGAATAAGGCCCCAAAGGTCCAAACTAGAAAATTGCCTTGAGGTTAACAATGCCTACATGCAGATCCAAATGAGAAGGATTTCTCCACGCAATTCAACATGCTTCAGTCCCAAGAGGCCATATGAGATCAGTGGATTGAGTTTAAACGTTCCAAATTTGAAATTGAGCCTAAGCAATTGTTCTACTTTATTTTGAAATGGTCCTGAAGTTCCAAACAAGGGCCCATATTCAGAGTACCGGACGTATAACATATATCTATGTAAGAAAAAGATACGTAGATTAAGTTAAAAAAATACTACGCATGCGCAGTGTTAAAAATCATTAAACACCGGATGTATATGTTATACGTCCGGTACTCTGAAATGGGCCAAGATGACACTTGAGTCACAAAGATTTAAATTAGAAGGCCTCCTGAGGGTAGAAGTAAGATGATTGGTAGCTGGCTGGAGTCCTAATGATCCAGACTTTGAAAGTTCTAATTTGAAGACTTCTGGTTATCTTATACCACAGAGATTGAAGCTAAATGGCCTATAAGTTTTGTGACTCAGGTCCTAGGGAGATGACTTAGGTTCTTGTTGTACAAATGACACCACTTACACTCTTTTAAGTCCCATTAGTCAACACTAAAAATTTTCATTGGGTCCCAAATGTTTGAATCAGAGTCTGGTAAGCACAAATGACATGGTTTTTTTTTTAAAGAAACTAAGAAAGTGAATGGATTAAAGTGTCACTTGGCCCATCCAGTTTTTTTTTTTCTTTTTTATTAATTATACGGACGCTTATTTGACCCTCAATTTAGTTTAAGATTTAAGATATCCTTATATTTAGACTAAGTAATTGTTGTACTTTATTATCCTCCACCCCCTCAGATGGGAAGATATTGGGCTGGATCCAGACTAAAGTAAGTGCTACTCCTGGACTAAACCATGTTGAATTCAGTGGGAGTCAAGGTAATTGTATTCTTTGCATGCAGGGATATATCTTTGAATTGCTTACTGCACACAGATACTGACCAGCTTTACTATCACACTGTTATTTAGACTTGTGCTGGGAAACATCACCTCTCAGCTCTAATACTGTTGCAACAGATGAAATATGACTCCCCTGCAATCACCATGGTTTAGCCCAGGAGTAACTCAGTTCAAGCCCTTACTTAAGTCTGGATCTATCCCATTGTACTTATCAACTATCCTTATTATGACGTAATTCTTTAAAAGACCGCATGTACGCAATCTACGTAACAAAACGGTATGTAGATAGTGTAAAAGAATTACTACGCAAGCTCTGCACATATAACTACGAACTTAAGAAGAAATATTCCGGTCCACTATGCTCAACTTCCACATTATCTTTTTAGAGCATTATACAATCTACCATCAAAGAAGGCTTCAAAAGGTTGATTCATATTAATATTTCAGTGACATTTAAGGTGATAGCTACATGTAGTGCACTGTATTGGAAATGGGTTTATAGGGCAGATCTTTCATTAGCAAACAAGATAAACAAGGTGGCTTTGCTATGTGATGAATGTGATTGCACTATTAATCATTTCCTGGAATGAATCACTCTGCATGTATAATTACCATTTTATATAACTGCGGTGATGGCTGCCTGTCACTGCTGATGCAGCCTCTGTGTAATCAGAAATGATTTATCCGGCTAATGCTTGAAGTCTATGACATATTGATGCCTGATCAACCCCATTGATAGCAGCAGACAGAAAATTGTTCCTACTCGAGATGTTACGGACATTTATTCACGCTGGATTGATGGTTATGGGTTCCTGCCAGGGGGCTAGATTTACTAAGCTACGGGTTTGGAAAAATGGAGATGTTGCCTATAGCAACCAATCAGATTGTAGCTCTTTACCAAATAGATTTTTGTTTTTTTTTTTTTTTTTTTTTTTTTTACATACTAGAGAATCTGATTGGTCGCTATAGTAAATCTGGCCCTGTGAGTTTATAGCCTCAAGCACTTCGAGAGACCTCAGAGGGATGAAACAGATGCCAGAATAAGGGTGGGACTTAATGACACAATTTATGCAAATCTTGCCCTGAAGCCCTGCCCCTTGTCCGTCAATACTCTTAATTTCTAGTGTTACTAGGACTAGGGGTTAGACAAGGCTTAATGAGGTAATTTGTGTCATCAAGCCCCGCCCCATCCCCCCTCCCAGTGAACTATAAAACTATAAATAGTATTACTAATGGACAGGGGGTGGGGCTTCATGGCTTGATTTGTATAAATGACATCTTTAAGCCCCTCCTCCATGTCAGCATCTGTTTCTTTCTCCAAGATCTCCCAGAGGGAAATATTCCCCTCCACTGGTTTGGGGTGAAGGAGAACAGAAGTGAGTAAATAAGAATCATGGACCGGATTCAGAGATGCGATTTTTTTAAAGTACGCAAAGACGGCGCAGGACAAACCCCCTCAGACCCATAACACTCCAATCTCCCGGATGTGCTGTCAGCCACTTACAAGTGCTGTGACCACTTGTATCTTTCCGGATATACTTACGTGCGTATCCGTCCTCTGTCCGTGTGATTCTTTAAACCCGCGCCTCCATGCGCTAATTTAAATGCCTCTCCCCACCCACTTTTATGATAATTTCTATGTCCGTGAGAGATACGGGCGTATGTCCTTAAGTGCGATTCACAAGTCCCTCCGTGAGGCACTTCCGCGCGTATAGCCTACGTAACTTGCGTATATAAACGTACTACGCATGGGCAGTTGAGACGTACCTTAAAATACGCACACAAGTACCAGGAAAAACGGTTCTCTGAATACAGCCCAATATGACCAGTATAACAACTATTCTGATTACATCTCTATACTAATTAATATTTATGATTCTCTATGTAGTGACATTGACCATGGGGTTATATTATACAATACCGCCCTACCTTATAGCATTTGATAATGTACGAAACACCTTTCCCCCTGGCTCTGAATACTGACCTTGATTTTGACAACAACAAATAATAATGTTAAAGTCCTTCATTGTTTGTCTGTGTCTGAGCACAGATCAGGGTATATACACATATATAAATATTTTACATATAGGCATGATATATGTGTTTTATTTTGGCCTGGATCTCACATTTGTCCCCCTGTATAATGCATCTTAATTTTGTTATGTCATTATGCTAAAATTATCCCCATACAGTAATACAGGCCTGACCAACCTGTTGGATAAGGGTGATAAATCATCGTTTCACCATAATTAAAGAGGAATAAAGAGCTTTATTGTGGGGCTATTATATGGGATCATTTGAGCACGATTAAGGAGAAATGAAGAGCTTTATTACAGGGCAAATAGATTATATACCCCTTAATAAAGTTCTTTATTCCAACTTATTTGTGCTAAAAGCTCTACATAATAAAGCTTTTCCCGTTCCCTGCAGCGCCTCCCTGTGCATTTGACTTGGAATTACGCCACTGATTACTGTATATAAAGTAAAGCTGGTATGATTTCCATATTACTCAGACTAAAAGTCCCTTTTTCTTTTTTTTTGGACTGTCAAACATTTTGTGGCATAGACGATAATAACGTTTTTTTGTGGCTTTGTTTTTTTTATTTTGATCGTTTGCCAAACTATGAATGTTGATAGCTCTGTGCCTTTACTCCAATACCTCATCATTGAGATGTGATTACTGTGGGGACAGTCTAAAAGTGGGCTAATAAAACTCTGATGATCCTTCAGAATTCTGTTGCTGAACCCATTAGGTCCAGTGTGGTGTGGCTTTTTTTGTTATATTTTGCCATTAAAATCAGGCCTACGTAAATCATAAGAATCTCTGCTATATGCATCATTAAAATACAAGCACAACTTCCGTAGTGCAAGCGGCCACATTTTAAAAGTAGTATTGCCATTAGTATGGGCCTATTCAACAGGAAATTAAAAGTAAGACACCCATACAGTACATTGCCCAACATCTGCACATTAAAGTCCCATAGGCTGCTTCACACTTAATTACATTCCTAAATATGTGCAGCCCGTGTGTGTATCTTGGCGTATTTTTGGCGATTTGCGCATGTGCAAGCCAGCTGTTACACAAAGAAACCCATTACGCACGGAGTTCATCTCCATACCACATGACATCCGTAAGAGGGGATGTGCCAGTGCTCCGTAAGTAGGTGGGAGGGGGAGCATTTAAATAGGGCTGAATGGGCGGGGTTTGCAAAATCTGCACCAATAAACGCACGGCGAGTTGACATAGCTCTATGGAGATGTCTGCAATGATCGGTAAGAACGAGGGGAGTGTCATGGGAATGCACTTGCCACTTAGGTGCGTATATTTGCAAATCTGCGCGTACATATTTAAGTGTGAGTCAGGCTTATAGTCACTAGGTGGCGTATGTCTGCATATGTGCGTCTAGTATTCTTGCTCATGTGCATGTTTTTCTCAGCCATACATAGCTCAAAATACAGCAAAGAATGCTACAAACTCACAAGTAGAACTCACACCCAAAAGGTGCTAATCCAGAGCATTCTGGAGCTATTGGCTGCGTTCACCAACCACTGAACTTTCCCAGCTCATACAGTTGAACACTAGAGGGCTGGAACTGCTGGAAACAGGAGCGACACATGCTGGATCCATTGATGTAAATGAAGTCTGTGTGATACCGCTTTCACATCACTCCACTTGAAAACCCCAGGATTTTGCTGGGCAAATTGCCATGCAAAAAAAATAAAGCCACATTGTAATTTCCCGGGTCTGACCCTTTCACACGTGCCAGGAATCTCCCGGGACTGCCCTGGCAAGAAACTGTCAATTACCCTAAAGAGGAACTCTTATTGACGGCAAAAAAAAATACAAAACAAGGGAACTTTAAAAAAAAAAAAGAGGACCTGAAAGGAGACAGGTGGCATTTTGTAGTACTTGTAGGTCTCCTTTCTGGTCTGGTTGCCTGCAGTTCCTCTATTCACCAGTATGAATTTAGTACTTGTATGTCCCCTTTGCGATCGGTATACATACCCATTCATTCGCACCGGATATGTGAGTATTATAGGGGAGTCTATGGGGAGTTTTAGGCTTAGGCTGTGGGGAGGACGCATTTAGGGTCAGGCTGCGGGAAAGGGAGTCTTAGGGTCAGGCTGCAGGGAGGGGAGTCTTAGGGTCAGGCTGCGGGGAGGGGAGTCTTAGGGTCAAGCTGTGGGGAAGGGAGTCTTAGGGTCAAAGCATGCTGGGACTTGTAGTTACACAACACCTGGAGAGCAACAGTTTGCCTATCCCTGTCCTAGTGTATGGCCCGCTTTAGGGGCAGGCTGCGGGGAAGGGAATCTTCGGGTCAGGCTGCGGGGAAGGGAGTCTTAGGGTCAGGCTGCGGGGAAGGGAGTCTTCGGGTCAGGCTGCGGGGAAGGGAGTCTTCGGGTCAGGCTGCGGGGAAGGGAGTCTTAGGGTTAGGCTACGAGGAAGGGAGGGTTAGGGTAATGGACGGGGGTAATGGGAGGGTAAGGATTAGGATAAAGATTGGGGTTACATTAATACTCCTCATTCGCTGCTGCATCTTCGGTGGATCGATTGCTTCTCCTCTGCGAGGCTGAAGCAATTGATTTCCCAGCCAGTTCGCAACAAGGTTGATATAAAATGGCCCTTTTCGAAAAAGGTAATATTTTATAGCTCAGCTCTAAATTTCTGTATATTGTGCTGCTGCTCTTAACTCTGGATCAGCCCCAATGTCCAAAAACAAACAAACCATAAACAATCTCTGTGTTTTTCATATGATGTGTGACAGTGACTCTTTCTGACTTGTAGGATTACTCTACTACGCTGGTCATGGTTATGAAAACTTTGGAAATAGTTTCATGGTTCCGATTGATGCCCCGAAACCTTACCAATCCTCCGACTGCCTGTGTGTCCAGAGCATCCTAAAACTCATGCAGGAGAAGGAAACCGGACTTAATGTATTTCTACTGGACATGTGCCGGAAGAGGTGAGAGGTGACCCCTGTCCAACGCCACATCAGTTACCATGGCAACACAAAGAGGTCATTACTGACTGACGTGATGATGACCTTTCTGAGCTGTACATTTGCACTCTTCATTGTTATGCTATTACTGGGTGTGATTTACATTCAGGATTACACAGAATACTAGGTCAAGGACGTACCCCCCTTGTAGCTTGGTTAGCTCCTATTTCAATGTCTCTGTGTTCCAGATCTATCCACAGCTCTAACGCATCTCTGTGCTTCCTCATCATAATTATTCTTATAATCCTTTATTTATAAGGCACTACACAGTTTACACAGTGATGTGCAGTATAAATTATACCGTGGGGGTGGGTTTTAGGGCTTTTAGTTCCAGAGGAGAGAGGCAGCACGGGAGAAGTCTGGGGGCCAAATTTACTGAGCTGCGGGTTTGAAAAGTGGAGATGTTGCCTATAGCAACCAATAAGATTCTAGCTCTCTCTTTTTACATACTAGAGAATGTCAGCTAAAATCTGATTGGTTGCATTAAGGTAAAACAAATCCCTTAAGACTATTATCTGTGTTCTGCACACAACACTCTGATGGCTAAAAACATTCCAATATATTCCTTTACCTCATCAGCTGCCTAAGAATCCTATCTTGTTATTACACCATAATACTTACACAGAGCTCTCTGATCTCCAGCAGAAGGCGTCACTATATCTTTCACAGGACATTATGGATGAATATGTGGGCAGGCAAGAGATGTGGTGCCTGGCAGTTCTGGGCATGACCTGGCAGACTATTACGTCCAGTATTATTAACGTTTGGCACCACAGAGAATTGAGTTGGTTCTTTTCATAAAGAAAACCTACTTACCGGCATTAAGTGACAATGGAATATATCTAGAAGCAAGGAATATAATATATCTGTCATTCTCTCTGTAACATAAATTGTAGAAATCATAGGTACACATATGTGCAATTATATGATGAGCCTCCTGCCTCTTTTAAGGCCTTTCTGCTGAGGTGATCCTTATACTAAACGGGGAGAGTCTCTATATTGGGTCATATACATTGTGTTTTTTACACTGGGTGCAAAGTCATCTTGAGATAACGCTTGTAGCCTCCAAAATGACTTCTGTAGACCAACACCCCTGGCAACAGCTGGTCCCTGATGTTTTCAAACAGTGGCCCTGATTCAGAGATTGAAAATAAGATAGGAAAGTTACCCCTGGGATAAACCATGTTGATTGCAGGGGAGTCAAATTTCATCTGCTGCAAACAGTATTAGAGTTGAGAGTTGGTGTTTCCCAGCCCAAGTCTAAATTGTGATAGTATAGTAAAGCTGGTAAATCTGCACCTCTCATAGGTGCGGATTTTTATCGTTAAAAAACCGGCGTATTTTTAACGCAATAAAAGAATTGAATAAGAAAAAAAATAACGCCGGTAAATAAAAAAAAAAAAATGCGTTTAAAAATACGCCGGCGAAGGATTTTTTACTAATTGAATCGGGCCCTAAATCTGGTCTGATGTTACACAGAATGGTGGTTGCTCAAATGAATTTATAATCTAATAAACAGGCACTTGAAAAGTAATCTAAACCAGTGTTAATGACATAAAAATATCAGCACATGACTAGCTGATGACACAAAGGTATAAAATTCATCTATAGCTCGGACACCTGTCACATATAATGTGTCTCATTACAGGAACCAGTATGATAATACAATCCTAATTCCAGAAAACCTCAAGGTGACGGCAAACATTGTGTTTGGCTACGCCACGTAAGTGTTTCCTTACCTTGTGAATGTCTTGTGAGACCAATGTGTTGTTTTTTGAGTTTATATTTCCCACATGTTATAAGATTTGGTCTATTCATTATTCTGGTGAACTGCGCCCAGGGTCGTGTTATGTTACCAGTGTCATGTTTGTCATCTAGCCATGATGGTGTCAGACACTGCTGAATATGTGCCCGGGGGGGCGTATAGAGCATCGCTGCACATGCACAAGCTAGTTCTGTTGCGCGTATGCTGTGAAGCGCTATTTGGCGTTTTGTTTCCTGCTATGTCGGTGTGTCTCCGTAAGAAGAAACCATGAAGACGATTATTAGTTCTTTAGGTGAACTTACTTTGAGGATTTTTCTCCTCAGCACAGCAATAAGGAGTAGCAGAAAAGAGATTAAATATAATGGAGTGCTACAATTTATGGACTTACCGTATTATTCGCTCCATAAGACGCCCATGACCATAAGACGCCCCTGACCATAAGACGCCCCTGACCACACGACGCCCCTGACCACACGACGCCCCTGACCACACGACGCCCCTGACCACACGACGCCCCTGACCACACGACGCCCCTGACCACACGACGCCCCTGACCACACGACGCCCCTGACCACACGACGCCCCTGACCACACGACGCCCCTGACCACACGACGCCCCTGACCACACGACGCCCCTGACCACACGACGCCCCTGACCACACGACGCCCCTGACCACACGACGCCCCTGACCACACGACGCCCCTGACCACACGACGCCCCTGACCACACGACGCCCCTGACCACACGACGCCCCTGACCACACGACGCCCCTGACCACACGACGCCCCTGACCACACGACGCCCCTGACCACACGACGCCCAGCTCCCCCCATAGTAGTCCCATCATCTGTCCAGCTCCCCCCAGTATGTAATTCGTGTCCAGCTCCCCCAACTCTTACTTTTCTTACCTTTGTGGCGTTCCCTCGCTCCTTTCTCCGCGCTGCGTCTGCAAAATCCTGCGAGATCCAACACGGGATTTTGCAGTTCGGCCTCGTGACGTCATCCGAGGCGTCCGTGGACATCCGTGCTGTGCTCGGATGCCGCCTCGGATCCCCAACGTGCACTCTTTTTTGGGGGGGAAAAGTGCGTCTTATGGAGCGAAATCACCATTGTGGGGGCCGGGAGGCCACTTCTACCCAAACACTCCCCGAGGCCGCATTACATCGCCTCTTTCCTACTAAACTAGAAACTGCTACGTAGATTGCGAAAATGACCTACTACCCATTTTTGCCAATTTACATCACTTGGTAGAGGTGCGTATCAATATCTGCGGATTTTATGTAATAGATGGAAATGGGAGCGTTTTGTGCCTATTCCTGTCTTTGTGGTCAATTGAATTGGGCCTCGAGTCTTAATATGATCCTATGTCACTACTACTCTATCCAATGTCACTACTAATGCTGGCTGCACACTACACGATGCTCAGGTCCTGGCCGCCAACATAACGCTCTGAACGCGGGGCCATCGCAGAGTGACCATAGTCTGGCGAATTCGTCATAGGATCGGCACAGCGGGGGTCAAATTCATTATTATTGGCAGAACATATTAGGAGCATTTGGTCAGCATCAGAGAGGTTTTTGCAATGCTTTACACCGTAATCATTAATGGCTACTACCGTGTTCTCATGTATATCCTCGATTGCCCCATGTTTCGTCGTCTTTTTACGCTCTCCCCCTGAACTGCTGTGTGCATAAACTATTTCCATGCCCAGGACCCTGCCTTAAGTATTGTGCAGGCATCTCTGTGCGTGTGCATCACTGAATGGTACATAATGACTTAGCCAAGCCTTAAGATTTAAATGCCTATGAGGGGTCGGGGCGGGGGAAGCCCAGTTACAAAAAATCTGGACACGTATGCTTCCAGATTTCCTATCGACAGCGGGGAGTGTAGAGGGCATGCAATCCCCGCAACAGGAGCGTAACTACGTGCGTGCAGAGGTCAGGATCTGAGCCAAGGGGTGTTCCCCTGGCACTTAGTTGTGTATTTTTGCGATTATGCGCAACCTGTGGATGAGGCCGCTTGCGTCTGAATCCATTTCTTTCTCTTTGATCTGGTTTCTCCTACGTGACATGTTTATTTTCCATAGGTGCCAAGGCGCAGAGGCTTTTGAAATTCAACATTCAGATCTAGCAAACGGTATTTTTATGAAGTTTTTAAAGAAACGCTTGTTGGAGGATAAGAAAATCACTGTTTTGCTGGATCAGGTGGCAGAAGGTGAGAAAATAGTCTTTTTTAGGGCAGAGAAGAAACATAGGCCCGTATTCAGAATACCGGACTTATAACATATATACGTCCGGTGTTTAGCGATTTTTACTACTGCGCATGCGTAGTCATTTTTTACCGTAATCTACGTATCTTTTTCTTATGTAGATTGCGTAAATGCGGTCTGAAAGACCAGTGAGATTCTAGCTCGCACTTTCTTTTTACATACTACAGAATGTCAGCTAAAATCTGATTGGTTGCTATGGGCAACATCTCCCCTTTTCCAAACCCGCAGCTTAGTAAATCTGGCCTTATGAGTTTATGGCCTCCGGAGATGACAGAGGGAAGAGACAGATGCCGGAATGGGGGTGGGGCTTAATGACACAATTTATGCAAATATTTCCCTGAAGCCCTGCCCCTTCTGGTCCCTGGAGAGCCATAGGTTGGCCAGGCCTGATCTAGAACAATGTAATGGACCACCACAGGTGTGTACAGTATGGACACATTGATTGTGTAACTTCCTGCATTCTCCTTCTCACGAACCGGATTCACAATTACGGTCTTGCTACTTTTTCCGTGCGTATTTTTAGGATCAGATAAACTGCGCATGCTTAGTAACTTTTTTTTTTTACACTAGTTACGGAGGGGCGTGGCAGTATTCCGTAATTAGGAAGAACCGTGAAAGTGGGTGGGGGAGGGGGCATTTAAATGGCCTAGTATGGGCACGGTTAGTAATGTACGCATGTACCAAAGCAACTTAAGCACAAAAATACGCCATAGAGTTAAGGTTGGCCTGTGGTGGCGAAAGTCTGCAAAAATCCGTCCGTGCGAGGGGGGTGTCACGTGTAGCCTTGCAACTTAGGCGCGTATATTTTTTTAATCCATGCATACTTATTTCACACGTAATTGTGAATCCGGTCCCATTCCTCTACCGTCACTAATATAATCACACAAGTGGACTGGTGTCTGCTTCCTCCAGTACACACACACACACTCACACTCGCACACATCTCCTGAAATGCACTGTGCTGCTGTGTACATTCCGATCATCTAATTGGCCGCACGTTGTCCTACCCTTGCCCACTTTTACCATGACCTTCCCCTGATATTTGTGTCAATTATGACTGAATGAAGACCTAGAGCTCAGTTATGTGTAGTCGCAGTGATCATTAATATAATTTATTCAAACAGCAATTTAAAAAAAGGCAAAAACTGTAACATTTTTAAAGATTTGGGAGAATTTGCAAGCGCTGAGCGCCACCGTTCAGGCTGCTGAGTTTTGGCATTGTAAACACTCACACAGCAGTGTTGTTCCCCGATCATTAAGCATGGAGTGTAACACATGCGCACTAAGCAGAAGCAGACACTATGTGATTGAGAAAGTTGGATAAAAATTGGACGTCCAGATCTGGCCAATAATTGCGATAGTATTTTGAGTAGAAGCGGTTTAAGGTAAATTTGATGTAGTCAACAAGCATCTTATGTGATAGAGACCCTGCCCATGTGGGTTTAAAGTCTACAGCAGTGATTGCCACACTCATACACTAGGGCGGCCCTCCACCACCCAAAGGACCACACAGAACCTTCAAGCGAATTGTTCCAAACAAACGGTACATGTAAAAAAAAAATTCTTTATATAATACTTACAAAATTGTGGCAAGATAAAACATCAAGACAGATGGAAGTTGGGGGTCACAATTAATAGTTTTAAAGAACATATGGCCCTAGGGCTAACCGTTGCCCAATACGGTCTAGACGGAGTGAGGATAAAAGCGCAAATATAACAATGGTGAAAGTATGGATCATTCCCACCATTCCGAGGGAGAGAAAATGGAGCGAGTGGATGAAAGGGGTCTGGGAAGTGGGGTGGGGGAGAGCGTGCTTGAGGGGAGGGTTGTAAGAGAGTCAGGTGAGTAATGAGAGGAGTTTACAACAGTAAATAAATATGTTACCGCAAAATCATAACAACGGCATTAATCTGACGGCGTTTTCCTCAGACATGGGGCGATGTCTTCTCACGAAAGGGAAGCAAGCTCTGGAAATCCGCAGCAGTTTATCCGACAGACGGGCGTTAACGGATCCCATACAGCAGACCGCGTGCTCACCGGAATCCTTGGCACGGAACCTGCAGTGGGCGAAGGCAAATGGTAAGTGGTCTGTGAATTACCTCCTGCATGTTGCTTATAGGTTCCGGACAGAGTCACATGGTTTATGGTCTGTGCGGAGATAAACATGTGACCTTTTGGGTGATTTTATGCTCTCGTAATTAGCATGGGCTGGGTCCGGTTTTTGCTGCGATCGGAGCCCCATGAGAAGGATTCAGAGGAATCTAAGCACAGATGCCCCGACATCTGTGTACAGGGGTGTAACTACAGGGGGCGCTTGGCTCTTCATGTATGGGTGCAGAGTGCTACAGCTCTATACATACATATGTGGAGTGCTGAGCGCTGTTTTAAGCGGTCAGCCTCTGACAGCTTCTATCAGGCAGCAGCTCCGCCCCCAGTCCTATACTGTATATTGGCTAAAAGGAAACACCCACTTGCAAAGTTAGCCCCGCCTCCCTCTTTCATGTCTGTCCAATGGCCTTCATGCTGATGTAGCGCCTCTGATCTGCCAGCCATGTTATGTGTATATTGAATGTTAGTATTAATAAGTATGTGACACGACTTTGTGTTCTCTCTGCAGAGCTCCCGGAGAGCATGTGCGTCGAGTTTGACTGCGGGGTAAAGATCAAGCTGGGTTTTGCCGCAGAATTTTCCAACGTGATGATCATTTACACACAGATAATAAACACGCCCCCCAATATCATCGAGTGCAGAGCCAACATCACCGACTTTCCACTGGTACGTGTCTGTCTTCTCCCTTCATATGAAAGCCATGCATTGTGTCTGTCGTTTCATGTTCTTTGCTGACGTGGCTGAAAAGAATCCTATTTTCCTGACATGAATGAGTTGAAAAGGAGTAAAGCTCTTGTGCTGAGCGTGGTTCATGTCAGGTACTGGGAAAGGACAAATATTTGCACCCTGCTGCCTCAGTGTGAGCCTCCCAGATGTAGTTTACAGGTACCATGGGTTCCTGTTGGAAAAACGATCGTTCGGAAGGAATTGCCGACAGTCTGCATTGTAGAAAGCTCTGGTGCCAAAAGGTGTTTTATCCTAACCCCTACCCTTAACCCTTTCCTAACTCTAACCCTCCGTTTCCTGCAGCATAACCTTAACCTATCCCTTCTTTAGCCCTAACCCTCCATGCTCCACAGCCTAACCCTCAATGCCCTGCAGCCTAACCCTTCATTCCCCGCAGCCTAACCCTAACCCTTCATTCCCTGCAGCCTAACCCTAACCTTCTCTGATGCCTGGTAATTGTTCTGCTCAGATCATGTCCAATAGGGCTTCAGCAGTGCGTACAACAATATCCATATTTTTTTCACATCACCACCAGGAGGTGTCCTACCTCCACCATCGCTTTAAAGTCAGAACATAGAAAGCCCCTCCCCTGATCTGTCACACCACGCCCACATCTTTCAGAAGCCACGCCCCTTTTCAGTGAGCCTGAACTGTCTAATTTCAGGACTTTTGAGAGTTGTACATTCGCTAATGATATATTATTTTTATATTGTTATAAATATAAAATATGTTATAATGACAGCCATATATAACAGTAAGCATGCATCTCTTACACAGGATTTATACGTGGACCCTAAAGAAACAAATAAGGGCACGCCAGAGGAAACCGGAAGCTTCTTGGTATCTAAGGATCTCCCTAAGCACTGTTTATACACTCGTCTGAGCTCCCTGCAAACACTAAAGGTCTGTATGCAAATCCCGTCTCCTGTGTTCCTGTATTGTGATGTTCCAGTGACCATTGTTCAGAACAGACATATACTACAACTCCCAGCATGCTCCAGCAGCATAAGTATAGCAGACCCTCCAACATGACCCGTTCCATTAGGTACAATGTAATCCGCTCCTGTGCTTCCAACTGTCACTCACCTGGTTTAAATGAATTAACTGATGTTTAAGAACGATTTTCTTCTTCAACACAGGTGGTTAGATTATGTTAAAAAATGACTACGTATGCGCAGTATGCAATTTTGGTAAAGACCGGACGTATATGCAATACGTCCGGTGGTCTGAATATGGCCCAATATACCACAACATTGTCATGGCCGCCTATAGATTCTGTTGGTAAGGGTGACGTACCTCTGGACAGTAATATATTGCAATTAAGAGTTGCGCTAGGCCACACCGTCCCAAACTCTAAATCTGTCCACACGTTTTCAGTGGGCCCTCTTAATGAGGCATAATATATGCAAAGAAAGTTCCAAATGTCAAAATCCTCTTCATTTAAAACCATGCAGCAGTTCCAGTCTGCTGCTATCCAGGTGTTGTGATACTACGAGTCCCAGCTTGCTTTGCAGAAGCATAGCTGATACCTGACAGAGCATGCTGGGACTTGTATTTTCACAACACCTGGAGAGACACAGGCTGACCAGGCATTCCATACAGGGAAGTTCGTAAGGTTTAAGCAGCTGCCATATTGCATGAAAAGGGTAAAACCACCTGCCAAGTCTTTCTGTGGCTGATTAGTGACAATAAGCAAAAGGAACATATTCTTTAAAATAATTTCGTGATATTCTCCATAAGTGTAATAAAGTAAATATTTGGATCACAAACTCATGCAAACCCTGCCCAGTTCTGGCCACAAATGGGCGTGTTTGGTCTAACTCCGCCCATTTTCACATAAGCCTCGCTTATGTCGGTTTGGGAATTGTGATAGTCTCTTCTAAACCGGGACAGTTGTGAGGTGCGCAAACCATAAACCAGAACAAAACATGTATAGCCTGGGGCACAAAAGGGGAGGAAGGGGGGAATAAGGGATTTAACCGGATACAGGAGGGCTCTTATATGGAAGAGAAGTGCAGCATGGTGGCTCACAGCGCTGAGGTCAGGAGCTTTGATTCCCGGGCTAGGCCTCTTCTGTGTGCAGTTTGTATGTTCTCCATGTGTCTATGTGGGTTTCCTCCCACACTCAAAAAAAAAACCCCCCCCAAAAAAAACATACAATAGGTTAATGGACGGCTGACTAAATGAACCCTACTGTGTGTGTGTGTGTAAGGTAGGGAATTTAGAGTGTAGCTTTAATGGGGCAGGATTGATGTGAATGGGAAATATTCTCTCTGTACTGTGCTGTAGAAAGTTAGTGGTGCTATATAAATAAACATGAATAACAATAAAGGAACAGAAGGATATGCACTGTCACTAGAGGGCAGTATGTGGGATTCCTAGTATCGGAAAACGCCCATCTATTGTGTTGTGCGTATGTATGTGTTTCCTAAACGCATCGGATTATGCAGACATCCGATCTAACACCATTTTAAGTGCGGACCAAATGGGAAACTTAAGTTAGGGGCCTAGATCAAAGATTTGTGTGAACAAGGGGTGTGGCCTCCTATGCGTTCGTACGGAAGGAGAACTCCTAATGCAGCACAAATTTTGATTCGGTCCAATGGGAGGAATCATTGCAAGGGTCGTTGATCGGTGGAATTGCCTCCCATCAGAGGTAGCAGAGGGTAATACAGTAGAACAATTTAAAAATGCTTGGCACAAACATAAGGATATCATTCAAAATCATAAAAAGGATCAATTTGTGGGTCAGAGGTCGTCATCGGGATGGGCTGAGTGGTTCATACATCCATCATAGTCTATATTTCTATAAAGTCGCCTAATATCCTAACGTTCTTCTCGTGTTCTACTTGTAGGAAAATCTAACCTTCTCCGTGTGCTTATCCTTCCTGTATGATGGAGTGGAGGATATGGTGGATGAGAGGAAGAAAATTGATTTGGGAAAGCCTCTGATTGCCAAATTAGACATTCATTCCTGTCCCAGGTCCTTCTGTGCACAGCCCAATCACAGGACCCCCAGTCCTGAGCTGGCCTCAGCCAATGGCAACCCATCTCATGTGTTTACAAGCCCCCGTTATCCTCAGTCATCGCTCAGCGTTTACCAGCAGGACTTACCCAGCAGCCTTCAGTCAGACAGCTATGGGCACAGAGCTTATTGCGGGTACCCCAGTAGCGGTGGCAGGAGGTACTTCTCCGAATCGAAATCACAATATAGCAACGTGTCAATGACGAGGCCGAGGAACGTGCCAGAGGAGAGTACAGAGGACAACCTGGACTGGCTTTCTAAATATTAAACAGCGAAACGCGTTATTTCACAGCCTTCACTGGATCATCTTATTGTTGCCATTGTTATCAGTATTCACAATGGATTCTTCCTACTGTACAGATCGTAGGACATGATTCAAGCTGGCCACACACTAGAGCTATTATTGGTTTGATGCAATTATCGGTAGATTGGACCAATAATCGCTGATGTGTGTAGTGCTGATGGATTTATGAAACCTCAGATAAGCGTCCCAGAAAAGCTACGCTCGCATCATAATTATCAGCAGCATTACAGCAATGAAGGCTGTGCATTCTGCAAGAGATACAGGGCTTCCATTACTATATTACTTCTATACTTGCCGGTAATTATGGAGTCAGACAGACGGGGAAACTCCAGCCAGGAGGTGGAGGTGCCAAACAATAACCGGAGTTACTCTAACAGCCAGCCAATTAGTTGCTGCATGGCTCTCCTGCTGCGATTGACAGGGGGCCCTGTGCAGCCAATCCACTGCAAGAGTCTCCTGTCAATCTGGATAGCACCTCCCTCTTCAGCCAACATAATCGATCCCAGCAGGAGAGGTGAGTGGTGCCGATATCTGGACCTTTCCCTAGGGGGAAAATTGTCCCATTTACCAGCCACCTCCTGAGGGGGGCAATAATTGCTTTAGTAGCGTATAGACAGCTTAAGCGTTATACATTAAATATGACTGTTGTATGCAAGCCGTAGAACATTTACCGTATTTCCCCATGTACCTTTTTTTTTTTTTAGAAAAAAACGGGTCTAAAAACCGGGTTTGTCTTACACAGAGGATGCCCACAGCACACTTACCTTTGCTCTTCCTCTGGCTCTCAAAACCCCAACCCCCTTCCCCCCGGTCGCACCGCGGGGGAAACAAGGAAACAACCGGAGGGAGAGCAATGGTAAGTGTGCTGCGATGTGATTGGAATGAATGGATGTGAAGGTTGGACATGGAGGGGGAACAAAGGCAGGGTGGAGGCACAGAGGAGGCAATAACACTGGCTGTGCACAAATAGAGGGGGCAATAAGACTGAATGGACACTAAAGGAAGGGGCAATAAGACTGGCTGGACACAAGAAGGGGGCAATATGGCTAAAGGATGAGTTCAGTAACTTTATGTAATACATTTTTTTTTCAAATTTCGGGTCCCAAAATTTAGGTGCGTCTTATACATGGGGAAATACGGTAGGTGTTTTAGGATGATATATTTGGCTGTGTGAATTTTGCATGCAGCTATTTAAATGTGTGTGTATATGTATGTATATGTGCATGTATGTATATGTATAGGTACTCAAGTATTTAAGAATGGAACTCGGATAACCACTCCTCACAGAGACTACTACACCTATACCATCCGTGGCAGGAGTGAGCGGCACTCGGAGATTAGGAAGATGCAGATTAGTGCTTCTGGCGTTTCAGTTTACTGAAAAACTTTCCTCAGGGATGAATTACAAAAGAAAAAATAGCATATCTATAAAACCAAATAACCCCAGAGACACTACAGAGCTGCCGCCGAAGATGGATTGGGGGGAAGTGTTACCACCTGAGTGTCACCTGGTCGCCAGCGGTGTAAATAGCTTAGACACCTCTCTTCCTCACGCAGAGGGTTTAAGTGCGGCTCTAGAACAAATCAGTCATAGCGTCTGCTTGGTCTGAATACTGATTTCTTTATCAAGCTCGTGGAACGGACATTGAAGAGAAGCTACAGTATTTCTTCCATAATGCTCAACTATCTACAACTATTGGGGTGTGTGATGGGTCAAACATGGCTTCCTCATTCGCCAACCTGTGTATGAATTGTGATGAGGAACGACATTTCAGGCCTGATGCAGACTTAAGAAGGAGTTTGAAATTTAAGGACCGGATTCACACTTAAGAACGCGTTAGCTTCTTAAATATACGCAACTAATAGCAAGGCGACTCCCTCGGCACCCCCCCCCGGTTTTCAGGTTCTTAAGAGACTTACGAATGCCATGGGGCTCCCTTAACTGTAGGTTCGCATTTTTGTGCGTCTAATTACGAAAATGCCTCCCTCCACCCAATCTTCGTATCTGTCGTGTTAATTATTCATGGCACGCCCCTTTCGGCATATGTTACTGCGAACCTAGCGACTTTAGGAGCGTAATGTTAAATCATGGCATTTGCGTTCCTAAGTCCTACGAAAATAGCGTATAAAAGTGACGATGCGTGCACAGTATATCCGTACCGGATTCAGACTACCAGACGTATAGCGTATACATCCAGAGTTTACCTGTTTTTACTACTGCGCGTGCGTAGTAAATTTTTTACGTAATCTACGTATCTTTTCCTTGCGTAGATTGCGTATATGCGGTCTTAAAGTCTAAATCCGGTCCTCCCTTCCTAAAAATACCCACCTAAAACAATACAGATTCTTAACTGTGAATCAGGTCCTAAGAGAGGAAGTTAACTCCTGGGCTAAACCATGTTGATTGCAGGGGAGTCATATTTTATCTGTTGGAAACAGTATTAGAGATGAGAGGTGATGTTTCCTATCCGTCTAAATAACAGTGTGATAGTAAAGCTGGTCAGTATCTGTGTGCATAGATATATTCCTGCATGCAAAGTATACTGACTCCCCCTAAAATCAACATGGTTTAGCCCAGGAGTAACTTTCCTCTCAATTTCCTTCTTAAGTCTAAATCAGGTCCTTACACTGTGACCCAAGATTCCAGAATAATTACATCTTTCATTCACGATGTATAGACGACCTGTTTTTGATTTGGAAGCTAACTTCTGCTGAATTTATGCAACTCATATAAGAGGTAAATACCAGAGATACTGCTATTTGTCTCACCTCTTATACAGAACTTTTCCAGTACCCTATATAGATGTCCAGATTACCCTACAGGAAAATGTGATCCCAGCATCGATCTACAATAAAAAGACGGGTCGTAAAAATCTTCTCCACACCCATTCCTTTCATTGAAATATGAAATCTGCTTTACATCGAATCAACGAGACCGACCAATGGGAGCGTTACATGGATGGCATGATCAATAAATTCTCTAATGACGGTATTGACAGGAGCCATCTCCTCTAAATCAAGGAGACCCTCAAGTCAACTAGTCATGAAACAACGCTGAAGCACAAACTTGAGACGTCCATACCATACGTAAGCTGGCCATATACTAGAGCGATTATTGGAACACAGGATCTGTCAGATCCCGTTCTGCAACAGAAAAGCGTAGCATGCACACCCCCACAAACCCGCCATTTTACACCTCTTTTGCAATATGGACGTAATAGCAATGGTCTACATAATATATTTTATATTATATTTTAAGGAAATACTAAAGAGTAATACACTTTATTTGTCCTAAACAAAAAGTTTACTTAACTGTCACGAGATGCAAAAAGTTTTTGGTGACGGTAGTATGTATATGTGTCATAGAGATCTGTTTTATAGTCATGTATTAAAAGTATTTTCTAACAAAACGACATTAAATATTGTGTTGTCTCTTTGAAAGTATTGTGAATTCTTTTGAAATGGTTGCTGAAAAAGTTGTTTTTGTATTTTTATAATCTGCTGTGGCTTTGGTTAACTTGTAATAGACTATTGTCGTACATAGATATAGATATATATACACACACACACACACACACACACACACACACACTTCTCATTCAATGGTTTTTGTTTATTTCAATTATTTTCTTTATTGTAGATAAATACTGAAGACATGAAAACTGAAAGAATACATATGGAATTATGTTAAGTGTTAGACAAATCAAAATATGTTTTATATTTTAGACTCCTCAAAGTAGCCCCCTTTTGCTTTAGGGCCTCATTTACAAAGATCGATTTGTGAAGGCGAGATGAAATCGTTTCATCTCGCCAAAATTTACCCGTGATTTTTTGGTTTAAATCGCGGTATTCACAAAGATGCAGTTTTACCGCGATGTAAATCAAATCACACGAGTTGCTGTGATTTTGAAAGGGCTAAATCGCGGTGGTTTTCTATAGAAAAGCACTGCGATTAGATCTTAAAAAAGAAAAAAAAAAATCGCAGCAAGTCACAGGAGTAAAAAAAAAAACCAAGTGCTGCATGGTTGAAAGCCTTAGCCAGGCTGTGCTGATAGAACTACAAGGCTAAGCATTGCTCAGCTTTAATATCAGCTCAGCATCAGCATGGTAAGGCTTCTAAGCATGCTGCACTGTGTGTAGTGTGTGTAAAAAAAAAAAAAAAGAAGGTGAAAACCAACACACCAAATAACACATTACAGTAAGTGTGCATTTAAAAACTATATTTTCCCTAACTAATTATGTTTCCTAATGTGTGCACTTACCTCTGGTGGTCATCGTCTCCTATCCTAAGTGTGTGAATGCAGTGTTTGGTACTGTAAAAAAATAAAAGTTTTGGGCACTCACCGTTTGCTATCATCTGTCTTGGGAAGCCTTGCTGGATGTGCCGAAAGTTCTTCACTTGATTGGAGTCTCTTCCCTGCTGTTCTCGTCCTGTTCTGTGGCTCTTCTGTACTTGACACGGCGGGAACAGGATCTTTCTTCTTCATCAGCATGGCTCCTAATGACCATTTTGTCGCTAGGGGCAATGTTTTATATAACAGATGATGTCAGAAATGCTAGAGCACCACTGTAACTGACCTTAGTGTGGTGTGGGAACCAACCAGCAATAAAGAGTATATGTATGTTGGTGCAAGGGCCCTGATGGAGACCTTCTGTTACACGCCGATATCCAGCGTGTAACAGACCTACCCGCTCCACGATCCCTCCGGCGCCAGCCTCCATCATCGCTGACTGCGTGCCGTGAAGATTAGCCATGTGCACATGGCTGCTTCTCTCTGCATGCTCTGCTTCTCTGGTTGCTAGGCAGCCAGAATACACTTACCACTCGCGCTGCGGCGCACTATGCTGGCGTAGGGGTCATAGTTCAGTTGGAGCCACTTGTTGCTGCCCTCCTATTGGTTAGTCTCCATATATAATCCCTTGCTTGCTACTTCCTCCTCGCCGGTTATAGCGTCTGCTCCCCATGCTTCTCTCTTTATCTTGCCTCTTTATTTCTTCTGCCTAGTGCTCTATATCGTTCTTGAGTGCCCCATTGTTATCCTGCCTAGTTCCTGCCTTTTGATTCTTTTGTCTGTCCCTCTCTTGCCCTTTTGTGCATAGCCTTTGTGTGTTAACCCTTCTTCTTCCTGAAGAGCCTGTTTCTGTATCCCCTTGTGGATTTCCTGCTAGTGTGAGTGTGAGTGACCCAGTTTTGTCTAGTTAGTCTGTCCTGTCCAGTCTTCCCGGTTACGTCTGTTCTGTGTTCCTTGTCGTTTGTCACAGTCCAGTCCCTTCTGGTACTACTTTTGCTACTTACCCGCTTTCTCTCATCCATTCCCCTCTGTCCCATTTCCTCTTCCGAGTATCTCAAAGGGACGTATCCTGACGGGTTCCTATCAGCTCCAGTCTATCCCCACCATCTGGGGCTCTAGCGAACACTCGGTCCGACATCAGGCTCTACAATCCGGTGAGTTGCTTGGCTTCCTCGCTCTTACCTTTTGGTCAACCCGGTTCTCTGTCAGGGTAAACCCAGGGTACCATAACATACTGTTGATGATTTATTCAAAATTCAAGGAACACTTAACCAGCATGGCTAGCACAGCATTCTGTGGGACCATCATTTGTTTTTTAACAAGACAATGACTCCAAACACACCTCCAGGCTACGTAAGGGCTACTTGACCAAGAAGGAAAGTGATGGACTACTGAGTCAGATAACCTGGTCTCTACAATCACCCAAGTTGTGTTGAGTTGGACCGCAGAGTGAAGGAAAAGCAGCCAGCAAGTGCTCAGCACCTCTGGGAACTCCTTCAAGACTGTCGGAAAATCATTCCAGGAGACTACATCATGAAGCCGATTGAGAGAACGCCAAGAGTGTGCAAAGCTGTCATCAAAGCAAAAGGGGGCTACTTGCCTACTGTGGAAATTCCCTGTACGTCCTATGGCCAATTCTGCCCCTGGTTACCAGAGTAACCAAAAATACAGCTGAGATCTTCCCTGCTCAGGAATAAAGGAAACAGACCTCCGGCCTGGATAAAAGGCATTTCTAAAGCATTCTCGAGATTGAAGCTGAGGACTAATACAATCCAACATACATCATCCCGCTTAATATTCGTAAAATAACGTATTGATCGATGTATTATCTACTCACACAGCGACAGGGAACTGCCTGTAAATCTTTACGTTTATACTCATCACAGATATGAAAGCTGACATCTGGTTACATGGGAGAGAGCAGAAAGCGGCAGTGATAACACACAGGCTCATTTTAAAAGATGTCTTTTTGCTTCGCTGGAGTTATCTTAGAATCTAATGAAAAACATTAGACTTATTCTACATTTTACTGAAATAGACACTAAGGTCCTGATCCAGAACTACGCCTGCATGCGTATTTACGGTGATCGTATGCGTAAATTCGTCTAAAAACAGGCACTGCGCATACACACAGTGACTACTTCCTGTTGTAATCGTTCGTCCGTAACAATTGCGTAATTACGTACAAAAGGGCGTGCCTATAATATGATTGCCGTAAGTAGGATGCAGTTACGAAATGGAGGCGGGGGATGCATTTAAATCGTACAGTATGGGCTTGCTTAGGCTTTTACGATAATCACATAAGTACGACCGGACGTACTTACACAAGGAAAAGTTAAGGTAGGGTTCGGCAAGCGTAAGGAAGTGAAATTATGGTCAACCAAGGGGTGTGTCCGGGGGAGTGCATAGTATTTACGCACAGCGCAATTATGAACAACACTCGTTCGTAGGTCTGGATCAGGCCCACAGACACAATAGTCCCTGAAACACACAGACGCAATAGTCCCTGAGGCACACAGACGCGATAGTCCCCGAGACACACACAGACACTACAGTCCCTGAGACACACACAGACACTACAGTCCCTGAGACACACAGGCACTATAGATCCTGAAACAAACAGAATAGTCCTTGAGAGACACAGACATAATAGTCCATGAGACACACAGACGCAATAGTCCCTGAGAAACACAGACCAGACACAATAGTCCCTGAGACACACAGACACAATAGTTCCTGAACAAACAGAATAGTCCCTGAGACACACAGACACAATAGATCCTGAGACACACAGACACTATAGTCCCTGAGACACACAGACACAATAGATCCTGAGACACACAGATAATAGATCCAGAACGTTTTGTGATTTTGACGTGCTTCTGATGGCGGGACAGGATCCTTACGCACCCTGCTCTATCCAGATTTCCGATTCGTCCACACTTTAAATAAAGACATATTGGAAATCTTAAGGTGGAGGGGGGCTCAGAAGGTTGGATCTGATGGGGATCCGCTATCTGGTAAATGTATTCAGTTCAGATTTTATTTTCAGGATTTATAATATCATTCAACCTCTTTACTTACCCAGAAAACAGTGCCTTCATTTTTTTGCTTAAAATGATGATCCCACGTTTGTTTTATTTAATTTATTAATTCCTTCATTCATTCATATACTTACTTATTCATTCATTCATTCTTATATTTATTTATTCATTCAATAATTGTTTTTCCCCATTTTCTACGGCAACAATAATAATTGGGAAATGATACTGCTGACACAACAATGCCATCTGTATCCGTAACAATATCATTAGCAAGTATAGTAACAAAAACTGATCATGGAATCAGCTTACGCACACAGTGTGTGGAAGTCGGCTGTCCATACGTACAGCGCATGTGCAGTACCGGAACTTACACCGCCCGATGCTGCGTTCTGATGCTTGAAGCATGTCTTCACCACGGGTGGAGGGAGGAAAGCAAATCGTACAGGTAGGGCTTTCCCGGGACCTTACGTACAATCCTGCATTGGAATCTAGGGCCATATGCATAGAGCGGAAGAGGACGAGCCGCCAGGAGCAAGAGCGGGAACAAAGGACCGGATCTAGAGATAAGATTAGGGGTCATATGCAGACTACCGGACCGAAGACCGCATTTACGCAATCTACGTAAGGAAAAGATACGTAGATTACGGTAAAAAATGACTATGCATGTGCAGTAGTAAAAATCGCTAAACACCGGGCGTATATATGTTATATGTCCGGTACTCTGAATATGGGCCGCAGTTATGGAGAGCCACGAGGACCAAGTTTGGGAACCAATAAATGAAGTAGCTTTTATTCCTGCATCATGTTTCTTACTTGTCCTCTCAACAATCACCATTGTTCAAAACATCTCCATAACACACAGAATCACAGTCTGCAATACATCCTCAGAGTTTTCAGGCTTCGCTGTTCACCGCCTCCTCAGACATTTGACTTTGGTTGTTATAGTTGTCCATAATCATAAATTATTCATACCAGCTCGGAGAGGAACAATATACAGAAGTTTAATGTAACGTCAGAACCTCTGCACAGAACAATTCCTCTGACAGTGCTATGATCCGCCATTGGCTGTCACATGATGATGGCTCCATGAATTTATGAGCGGAGTTTCTGAAGAAACAGCCATTAAGCAACAAAAGGCAAAATATTGCTTTTTCCTCTTGTGTTATATAAATCCATATATGCTGCTTGTAAAACCAAAACCTCCAGCAATATTTATAACCAAAAATACATAAAAAAGAAATATTACGAGGAACAGAATGAAAAGCTTAATTATATAGTAACCCTTATGCTGCTCTGACAACCCCTTAATGCAAATGCTGGTATTGTGAGAGAAAAGCAAGGGTTTTTTTCCAGACCAGGGCCCAGATTTACTAAGCGGCGAGAAAGGAAAAGTGGAGATGTTGCCCATAGCAACCAATCAGATTCTGATTGGTTGCTATGGGCAACATAGCCACTTTTCCTTTCCCACAGCTTAGTAAATCTGGCCCCTAATCATAACAGCAATTTAACCTTCAGCATGGACCCAGTGGCAGACCCTGAAGCTTGAACTATAACGGGGGCCCCTTTCACAACCAGCAACAATAGGGCAACATCCAACAAGGTCCAAAGAGTCAAATGGCAGAGAACAGGGGGGGTGGGGGGCTGTTAGGTGGAGTCCTTAAAAAATGGACCATACAGTGAGCCCCTTCCCATCAGCAACGAGGTCTGGGTAACCGCTCTAATCTTCATCAATGCCACCCTATGGTCGGAGCTGTGGATGGAGTGTCTTCTGGCAGGCATTGTTCAGGGGGGTTTCTGGGTGC
>WWET01000726.1:315049-339551 GCA_011038615.1 Limnodynastes dumerilii | reverse complement strand
CCCTGCTCCCTCTATACCCCTCCCCCCACTGCTCCCTCTATACCCCTCTCCCCACTGCTCCCTCTATACCCCTCTCCCCACTGCTCCCTCCATACCCCTCTCCCCACTGCTCCCTCTATCCCCCCCTCTCCCCACTGCTCCCTCTATACCCCTCTCTCCCCACTGCTCCCTCTCTCCCCACTGCTCCCTCTTTACCCTTCTATAACCACTACTCCCTCTATACTCCTTTCTCCCCACTGCTCCCTCTACACTCCTGTCTCTTTCCCCACTGCTTCCCCTATACCTCTCTCTCTCCACTGCTCCCTCTATACCCCTCTTTCCCCACTGTCCCTTTATACTACTTTCTACCCACTGTTCCCACTCTAGCCCTCCCCCACTGTTCCCTCTATTTTCTTCTCTTGTCCTGTTCTCTTTAGCCCTATTCCCCTAAACCCCCTCCCCCACTGTTCTCTTAACACACCTCACTCATGTCTCTTTAGCCCATCCCCCATTGTTCTCTGTAGCCCATACCCCATTGTTCCTAACCCATTCTCTCATTTAATTCCTTGCTATTCTTCTTTTGCCTGCCCCTCCCCCTGTCCTTTCTTTTCTCCTCTCACTGACAGCTGAGGGAAACTGTCAATTAGAGATGCAGCTGGTGATACCAGCATGTGTAAGCATTGGTTGCATCACTGATGTGTCTGCACGTGTGAGCAATCTGTATCAGCCTCTCTTACAGTTTGAAGCTGTCAGTGAGAGGAGGAAAGAGCTGGCGATACCGATATCCCTGCGTGATTGATTGATTATCATTATTGCCAACACCAATGTGTCTGAATGTGTGAAAACCTGATTCTTAACCATGCAGGCCCATCAGGGGAGGGTGATTGCCTATTGCCTGATGCAGTGCAGGAGAGCCGGACAGAGCACACTGACAGAGATAAATTTACATACCCTCCAACATGAACCATTCCATTAGGTACAAAATACTCTGCTCCTCAGTTTCCAGCTCTGTTACTATGGTAACCACCTTTGTTGAAGAGAGAAATAGTATTTGAAATATCAGATAATTCATTTAAACCAGGTGAGTGACAGTTGGAAGCTCAGGAGCGGATCTAATGGAATGGGTCATGTTGGAGGGTCTGAATTTATCAAACATAGCAACCTATCAGATTCTAGCGATCTTTTACCTACTACATTCCCAAAAAATGGTAACCAGAATCTGATTGGTTGTTATGGGCAACTCCTCTTTTATTTTTATTTTTTTTAGAAAGACACAGTGGTAAAGTATGTTGACGTGTTAGCAGCCGATCAGACTGAGTGAAATCAGAGGCACGCTTGTGATATTGCATGATCGCTTATTACACAGAACTGACGGACATTAATCGATGTGGTAGGGCCAGGATTTTCTAGTAGAGAGCAACAGCGTTTTCAAACATAGATATTTATTTATTAATGGCACATGAAGTAATACTTTATCATTTTAAACAAACAGTTTGATTTGTAACTTATTGATTTTCAACTATCATAGAACGCTGATTACTCATTGTAATGGACTATATACAGAATCTATTCAAAGATTAACAAACTGTCTAACTGGCTATTAGACGGACAAGTGATAAGTGCAACCATAAATGTTCAATGGTACCAGGCGCTTCCCTAGTAAAATGGCTCCATTTATTCTAATATAAATTCAACACCTGAGAAATTGAACAAATGAAACAAAACAAAAATGCAATAATATAGCAACCATGGACCGTATTCGTGCCTAAGAAGCAGACACTTAGATGCGAGTCCTTTGTTAATGACATTTACGCGATTTACATACATGTTAGGTATGTATATTGCCTCCGTGCGTTCTTTAAAGACTGCACGGAGTATTTTAAGTAGAAAAAGGCGGCGGGGTGTGATGAGGGGGAGTGATTTGGAGTAGCCAGGGTGGGCGTGAAGAGGCAATGTCCGTGCGGACATTGCACAGAGGGATAAGGTAGCCCTATCTCACTTGTAACTGCCATAAGGTACAGGGATAGGGACAGGATGGGTAAGTTAGGTGTGGAACTATCCGCACCTATCCCACCCGGATCTGTGAGTGTGGTCTTATATATCCAATATCTGTGATGGTATGTCTTAAATGAGATATAGATCGCGAAAAAGAGGCTCTTAGGATTCTACAGCTCAAAATCTTATGCCTGTATGTGTCCAATTTAAGTAAATATAAGAGTCCACGTGGTGTTTAAATGGTGGGTTGGAGTAAAACACAGTACTCAGAGATTATTCTAGTAGGAATAGAGAATTGTGTGGGGAATGACCACAGCTTAATTTGATGAATAGTGCATGAAAGTTCCCTTAGGTTAGCGAGTTGGAGGTAGATCCCAAGGTTAAGGTTTAGTGTGACAGCGATGTTCCTATCATTCTATTTTATTAATAATAGCCAATAGCGGTAATGTGGAGAGAAAACGCAGTCCCAATAGCGGGCGGCTGGGAATACACAAATGGAGCGGTGATGGCAGGAAAGAGATCTTTGATGGTCGCCATTCAAACGTGTTTCGCCCTTAAGGTGGGCTTTATCAGGGATAAAAGAGGTCATTGTAGATCCAAGTAGGAGTGTGGAGTTCAACTGATGGGGACATAAATGAGGGCTCTGTTTGAGGCGGTCTATCAGGGTAATTAATGGTGATTGGTAGGGCCATTCCACCATTATATGCAGGTTTCAGAAGGAATAATAAAAATGAAAAGTAAAAATTAACAAGTATCAAAATTAACATATATAACAAAAACACCTGCAGGAGCAATATATTTCAGGAATGATTCAAAAGTTAACCATTAAAAAGTTATTAAAAATACTAAAAATAGTACAGAAAACAAAAATTCTGTCACCAGAGTACAGAAAATATGCATTACAATATATGAATATGCATATGAGAAATGGATGACTTGGTCTGGATTATTCTATTCTTGGAATAGGAAAGAGACGATTTACTAAGCTTTGAGTTTGGAAAAGTGGAGATGTTGCCCATAGCAACCAATCAGATTTTAGCTGACATTCTCTAGTATGTAATAGGAAACATAGAGCTAGAATCTGATTGGTTGCTATGGGCAACATCTCCACTATTCCAAACCCACAACCTATTAAATCTGGCCCCAGGTCCGTATCCTGTTGAGAGCCTTTGGAGTAAGGGGCCCTAGGTTATAGATCCATTTAGTCTCTTCTCTAGATATTTTTGCTGCATAGTTCCTCTCTCTCCAGTTCTTTTCTACCTTTTTCATGCCTAAAAAACTTTAAGGCTTCTGGTGGTGCAACCCACATGGGCATTCCAGAAGATAGATTACACCTTTTTAGACTTATTCTCTCTTTTATGTGATATTATCTCCCTGATTCATTTGATTTAATAGTGGTCGGTTGTTTACTCTGTAGGCTGTTGGTGATAGAGCAGGGGAGACATTTGGTGCGGTGGAAGAAGCCTTTGCTTCCATCATGTAACCAGCCCCTTATAGTGGCGTTCTTGCGCTTTGTTGGGGGAAGGGCACTAGGGGCCAGAATATTTTGAAGGTTTTGTGACTTTCTATAAATTACGCTTGGTTTCTCAGACTTGTGTCAGTTTAGGGTCTTTTAAAAGGATACCCCAATACTTTGTCAAAATCTTCTCTAGCTTTTTGTGGTGCCCTTTAAATTATGTGATGAACTGTAACTCTTCCCTGTCTGTATTCACACTGTTATTTGTACTCTTAGGGCCAGATTTACTAAGCTGCGGATTTGGAACAGTGGAGATGTTGCCCATAGCAACCAACCAGAATCCAGCTGACATTCTCTTGCATGTAATCAGAAAGTGAGAGCTAGAATCTGATTGGTAGCTGTGGGCAACATCTCCACGTTTCCAAACCCGCAGCTTATTAAATCTGGCCCTTAGGTTTTTAATAGTTTCTCTGTCGGCCTCCCAGTTGCTTCTGCTAGCAGCTCATCGTAGTTCCTGTCTATGTAATCCGCTACTTGTTTACAATTCCTTCTGATTCTGCGAAATTGCCCCCCTGGAATATTTTCGAGCCATCTGGGAGGTGGGGGGGGATTGGTTGTTGTCTGCCGGTATGTAGGTGGTAACTTATTAGTGTTATATAGCTGCTTAGTTTTCCACTTTAAGGTCCGTAATCACACCTAAGAAGCTTCTGCTTCTTAGGTGCTTATATTTGGGAAATTACCTACTACTCATACGTAGTAGGTTATCTAGTAATCTACGTACCAGTTAGATACGTAGATTGCCTCCATGCGGTCTTTAGTTTAGTTAGAGAGAAGCGGCCTTAAGCCACATCAGGAAGTGATTAGGCAGAAGTGGGAGGGATTTAGATTAGGCGGGGGGGGAGACAGGGAGAGGCAATGTCCGTGCGGAGTTTCCTTCTTAAGAACAAAGCTATGCACGGTTAGATAAGGTAGCTCTATGGCACTCGTAAGTGCAATAAGATACCTAAAAACCGGTTGCAGTCCCCGGTTAGAATGTCTGATTTCCAAAATAGGGACATCCGAAAGTTCCTTTTATACCCCCTTCAGTTCAGAATTTTTTTGAGTATGCAGATCGGAATACTCATCCATTCCATTTTGGAAACACCGCCGCCACTACCGCAGGACCTGGACCACGGCAAAGGTGAGTAACCTCTCCAGGGATAGGGTCAGGCTGCGGGGAAGGAAGGGTTAGGGTCAGGCTGCAGGGGAGGGAGGGTAATGGAAGGGGAGGGTTAGGGTTAGAATTAGGGGAAGGGTTGGGGTAGTTTATGGCTTTACCTTTTTGGAGCACCTCGTTGAATTGATAGGTCACGGCACTGTCCCTGTCATCGGGAGAGAGTTGGAGTTTCCTTATTTATCTTGGACATTTAGGAACATTTATAAAATATAATAATTAGATTGTTTTATATATTAACAGGTTTTTATATAGCGCTATCAGATCACGTACAGAGAATATTTCACATTCACATCAGTCGCTGCCCCAGTGGAGCTACATTCTAAGTTCCCTAACACACACACACACACACACACATTAAGGTTATTTTACTCAGCAGCCAGTTAACCTACCAGCATGTTTTTGGTGTGTGGGAGGAAACCGGAGCATCCAGAGGAAGCCCAGGCAGACACAGGGAGAACATACAAACTCCACACAGATCAGGCCTAGTCTGGGAATGGAATTCATGACCTCAGTGATGTGAGACACCAGTGCTACTCACTGAGCCACCATGCTGCCCTATGATTGTATTCACTTAACCCTTATTCCACTTATTTTAATATTCCAGTACTCATGTTTTTGGGGGCCCTCATCCCTCCTCAGTAGTGTCTGTAGCAGTGGATTGCAGGGATCCCGCTGAACCCTCTGGCCCTGTTACAGCTGTTCCCCTTGTCCCCCCCCTCCCCCTCGCCAGGCCTGCAGGGCCCTAAAAGCTTTTCTGGAAAACACCCTCTCGTGAAAACCAATGTACCATGTTATAAATAGCGTCCTAACAGCAGGATGGTAGTGCTGTAATGTCTGGTGTCTATCACTGATCTGCATTGCAGTAATATTCCTGACAGCTCAGCACATGGCCAAGGTGAGCTCCTCTGCCCCTCTCCTCTCCCGTGCGTAGTTATGGACATTTCCATAGAGCAGGCCTTTAGTTTTCAGTGTGGATCAGTACACACTCAGATCAGCGCGGATTTCCTTAACGCCGGCCCATGCCGCTATTCTGCATGCCTCATCCCGCCTCCGTTGCAAAACTTAGGCATGCGTGATGCATGCATTGCCCTGGCATTCTGATGCATAACGTCTGGCGCAATCACGCGCACATGTTACTTGCAAAGGGGCTTACATAAGCGGTGTTTTGCGTAAGTCCCTTTGTGCTATAAAATCTAGATACGGCCCGTAAGTAATATTATTGTTTATATATAAGGTACTGTACAGGTAACAGACGTGACAAAAATGATGAACACCGTGAGACGGAGTAACAGGAGAATGATTACATGACCACACAATACAATATAATAGAGGGAGCTTGAGACAGAGATGAGACGGGGAGTGGCAGCACAAGAGGATAGAGGGCCCTGCTTGAGCTTACAATCTAAGTGAGCGGGGGCAGGTAAACAAGAGACCCAGAGCCCAATCCAATTAGCCTCGCACCCGCGTTATTTGCGGTACTTAGCTAATTGTGCAAATTTTTTTTTTATTACCACCTCATAGAAGGTGATCATAAAAATCTGCTACTGTAATAAACATGAAAACATGCACCGCAAGGGGTAAATAAGGGAAGAGGGCAAGATATGGAGAAGGAGTGATGTCTAAAAAAAAGAGATGGAGGTGGAAGACGAAGTAGAGGGAGGAAGCAAGGAAGAGGTTAAGAATGGTGGAGGGGTATGCTTAAAGACATGAATTTTGAGTGACCACTTAAAGATATGCAAGCTAGAGGTTAGCCTAATTATTCATTAGAATAGAGATGGTAGGGGGGGGCCGTGTCCTGGACGCCGTGCAGAATGGCCGCATGCTGAGGGAGCTCTGCCATTCCAACGGCCAATTGCCTACTTTTAGCCCGCCCAGTGTGCCCTGTATTCACTGCCTGGCCTGTGGCTGACTTCAGAGCACCCCAGGAGTCGTTTGTACTCTGTCTCTCCCTCCTTCACTCCTTACCTGGCTTGGATCCGCCGGCGGGGGAGGCCTGAGGCCTAGCTGGGTGGGACGTCCGGTCCCCAGCGTTGGTGCGGTCTCTGGAAGAGCTGCGCATCGCTGACGGTGCCTCCGGATCCCCTCTCTGACGGCTGTGGGGACTTTAAACCCAAGACCACTCCTCCTGAACTCCATAAAATTAAACCCTAGACCATCCCTCCTGACCTCCATAAAATTAAACCCCAGACCACTTCTCCAGAAACCCATAAAATTAAACCCAAGACCACTCCTCCTGAACTCCATAAAATTAAACCCTAGACCATCCCTCCTGACCTCCATAAAATTAAACCCCAGACCACTTCTCCAGAAACCCATAAAATTAAACCCAAGACCACTCCTCCTGAACTCCATAAAATTAAACCCTAGACCATCCCTCCTGACCTCCATAAAATTAAACCCCAGACCACTTCTCCAGAAACCCATAAAATTAAACCCAAGACCACTCCTCCTGAACTCCATAAAATTAAACCCTAGACCATCCCTCCTGACCTCCATAAAATTAAACCCCAGACCACTTCTCCAGAAACCCATAAAATTAAACCCAAGACCACTCCTCCTGAACTCCATAAAATTAAACCCTAGACCATCCCTCCTGACCTCCATAAAATTAAACCCCAGACCACTTCTCCAGAAACCCATAAAATTAAACCCAAGACCACTCCTCCTGAACTCCATAAAATTAAACCCTAGACCATCCCTCCTGACCTCCATAAAATTAAACCCCAGACCACTTCTCCAGAAACCCATAAAATTAAACCCAAGACCACTCCTCCTGAACTCCATAAAATTAAACCCTAGACCATCCCTCCTGACCTCCATAAAATTAAACCCCAGACCACTTCTCCAGAAACCCATAAAATTAAACCCAAGACCACTCCTCCTGAACTCCATAAAATTAAACCCTAGACCATCCCTCCTGACCTCCATAAAATTAAACCCCAGACCACTTCTCCAGAAACCCATAAAATTAAACCCAAGACCACTCCTCCTGAACTCCATAAAATTAAACCCTAGACCATCCCTCCTGACCTCCATAAAATTAAACCCCAGACCACTTCTCCAGAAACCCATAAAATTAAACCCAAGACCACTCCTCCTGAACTCCATAAAATTAAACCCTAGACCATCCCTCCTGACCTCCATAAAATTAAACCCCAGACCACTTCTCCAGAAACCCATAAAATTAAACCCAAGACCACTCCTCCTGAACTCCATAAAATTAAACCCTAGACCATCCCTCCTGACCTCCATAAAATTAAACCCCAGACCACTTCTCCAGAAACCCATAAAATTAAACCCAAGACCACTCCTCCTGAACTCCATAAAATTAAACCCTAGACCATCCCTCCTGACCTCCATAAAATTAAACCCCAGACCACTTCTCCAGAAACCCATAAAATTAAACCCAAGACCACTCCTCCTGAACTCCATAAAATTAAACCCTAGACCATCCCTCCTGACCTCCATAAAATTAAACCCCAGACCACTTCTCCAGAAACCCATAAAATTAAACCCAAGACCACTCCTCCTGAACTCCATAAAATTAAACCCTAGACCATCCCTCCTGACCTCCATAAAATTAAACCCCAGACCACTTCTCCAGAAACCCATAAAATTAAACCCAAGACCACTCCTCCTGAACTCCATAAAATTAAACCCTAGACCATCCCTCCTGACCTCCATAAAATTAAACCCCAGACCACTTCTCCAGAAACCCATAAAATTAAACCCAAGACCACTCCTCCTGAACTCCATAAAATTAAACCCTAGACCATCCCTCCTGACCTCCATAAAATTAAACCCCAGACCACTTCTCCAGAAACCCATAAAATTAAACCCAAGACCACTCCTCCTGAACTCCATAAAATTAAACCCTAGACCATCCCTCCTGACCTCCATAAAATTAAACCCCAGACCACTTCTCCAGAAACCCATAAAATTAAACCCAAGACCACTCCTCCTGAACTCCATAAAATTAAACCCTAGACCATCCCTCCTGACCTCCATAAAATTAAACCCCAGACCACTTCTCCAGAAACCCATAAAATTAAACCCAAGACCACTCCTCCTGAACTCCATAAAATTAAACCCTAGACCATCCCTCCTGACCTCCATAAAATTAAACCCCAGACCACTTCTCCAGAAACCCATAAAATTAAACCCAAGACCACTCCTCCTGAACTCCATAAAATTAAACCCTAGACCATCCCTCCTGACCTCCATAAAATTAAACCCCAGACCACTTCTCCAGAAACCCATAAAATTAAACCCAAGACCACTCCTCCTGAACTCCATAAAATTAAACCCTAGACCATCCCTCCTGACCTCCATAAAATTAAACCCCAGACCACTTCTCCAGAAACCCATAAAATTAAACCCAAGACCACTCCTCCTGAACTCCATAAAATTAAACCCTAGACCATCCCTCCTGACCTCCATAAAATTAAACCCCAGACCACTTCTCCAGAAACCCATAAAATTAAACCCAAGACCACTCCTCCTGAACTCCATAAAATTAAACCCTAGACCATCCCTCCTGACCTCCATAAAATTAAACCCCAGACCACTTCTCCAGAAACCCATAAAATTAAACCCAAGACCACTCCTCCTGAACTCCATAAAATTAAACCCTAGACCATCCCTCCTGACCTCCATAAAATTAAACCCCAGACCACTTCTCCAGAAACCCATAAAATTAAACCCAAGACCACTCCTCCTGAACTCCATAAAATTAAACCCTAGACCATCCCTCCTGACCTCCATAAAATTAAACCCCAGACCACTTCTCCAGAAACCCATAAAATTAAACCCAAGACCACTCCTCCTGAACTCCATAAAATTAAACCCTAGACCACCCCTCCTGACCTCCATAAAATGAAACCCCAGACCACCCCTCCTGACCTCCATAAAATTAAACCCCAGACCACTTCTCCAGAAACCCATAAAATTAAACCCAAGACCACTCCTCCTGAACTCCATAAAATTAAACCCTAGACCATCCCTCCTGACCTCCATAAAATTAAACCCCAGACCACCCCTCCAGAAACCCATAAAATTAAACCCTAGACCACTCCTCCTGAACTCCATAAAATTAAACCCCAGACCACCCCTCCTGACCTCCATAAAATTAAACCTCAGACCACCTCTCCTGACCTCCATAAAATTAAACCCCAGACCACTTCTCCAGAAACCCATAAAATTAAACCCAAGACCTCTCCTCCTGAACTCCATAAAATTAAACCCTAGACCACCCCTTCTGACCTCCATAAAATTAAAACCCAGACAACCCCTCCTGACCACCATAAAATTAAGCCCCAGACCACCCCTCCTGACTCAGGCAGTATAGGTGCAGTGTAGATACCGCAACACCGCCTTTTCTCTGAGTCACATGTGCACTACGAACCCTGCACCCATTATAAAAACACCACTGCTGTAATGAGCAATTAAATGCAGTTCTGTGTGGAAGGGTCATGAAATATAGACTTATATCTTTCCCTTTTTGTTTTGAATTGCAGGATTGAATGACTACAATCGTGTGATCATGGGAGATATGAAGACCCCGGACTTTGATGACCTTCTTGCAGCCTTTGATATTCCTGACATGGTAGATCCAAAAGCAGCTATAGAGTCTGGGCATGACGAGCACGACGGTCATATCAAGCAAAATGCCCAAGGAGATGACGACACTCACGCCCCCTCGTCTTCAGACGTTGGTGTAAGCGTCATCGTTAAAAACGTAAGGACCATTGACTCATCCGAGGCATCTGAGAAAGATAATCACCATGCCAATGGCAACGGCTTGCACAATGGCTTTCTGACCATCTCCAACCTCGAACGTTTCAACAAGGAAGGACTGAAATCCCTCAAAGATAAAGCGGTTCTGTCTGGTGCCATCCTCAAAGAATCCGTGTTCAACCAGTTCAGTCCTATTTCCAGCGCCGAAGAATTTGACGATGATGAAAGAATAGAAGTGGACGATCCTCCCGATCGAGGAGACCTGAGCAGAGCTTTTGGTGCTAATATTGTAGCGGCCTCAATTTCTCAGCATCCTTATGATCGGGACAAATTGCAGATGATAGAACATTTGCTTAAATCAGGAACCATGTCTGGTTGCTTGGACAAGAGCAAAGAGTGCCCACAGGACTTTGAGACTAGTTCCTCCAGTTTAAGTGTCTATGACACTTTTAAAGGGAAAAAGATTGAGGAAAAACTAAAAGACAGTGCTCAGAAACTGCTGGAAAGCAAAGGTATTGATGGGAAACCAGAGTCCGATAAAAGTGAAGTCAACGGTGTAAACATATCACAGTTGAAGTTGAAGAACTCTGCAAAACTCTCTTCTTGCATTGCTGCGATAGCGGCTCTTAGTGCAAAGAAAGTAGTCTATGGTCCAAAAGACGTGCAAAGCAATTCAGAGGAATCTTCTCAGGTGCCAAAAGACGTTAGCGATGGTCCATTGACGAGTGTTAAGTCTCCTGATGCTCATCTGACCATGCAAAATCTCATTGATGGTACGAGGAAAACTCCTACAAAGCCACCTGACAGTCCAAGGAGCGTGTCCAGCGAGAATAGCAGCAAAGGTTCTCCATCATCTGGTGGTTCAATCCCGGCTATTCCAAAAGTCAGAATAAAGACAATCAAGACGTCATCTGGAGAAATCAAGCGGACAGTCACTAGGGTTTTACCTGACTTTGAAGCCGAGGGGACAAAACCACCATCCGATCAAACATCTTCTTTGGTAGTGTCTTCACTGTTGTCATCCCCTACGTCTGCTGCATCAATACTTAGTTCACCTACAAGATCCTCTCTACAGACAGCCGTCGCCAATAATGTTGTTGCCTCGACAGATGTTGCCCAAAAACAGGTCACTATTAAGCCGGTGGCGACCGCGTTTCTTCCTGTGTCTGCAGTGAAGACAGCTGGCTCGCAAGTCATAAATCTAAAGTTTGGGAACAATACCACCGTCAAAGCTACCGTGATATCCGCGGCCTCTGTCCAAAGTGCCAGTAACGCTATCATCAAGGCCGCCAATGCCATGCAACAGCAGACTGTGGTCGTCCCAGCTTCTAGTCTCGCCAACGCGAAACTTGTGCCAAAGACGGTGCATTTTGCCAATCTCAACCTCTTGCCTCAAGGTTCTCAAACGACTGCTGAGCTCCGTCAAGTGTTAACCAAACCCCAGCAGCAAATCAAGCAAACGATTGTCTCGACTGCTGCCATGTTGCCGCCCAAAAAGGTCTCCAGGGTTCAAGTGGTGGCGTCTTCCCAAAGCTCTGTGGTGGAGGCCTTCAATAAAGTGCTCAGTAGTGTGAATCCAGTCCCGGTGTATGTCCCCAACCTTACTCCACCAACCCATGCAGGGATTTCTCTGCCGGTCCGTGGATACAAGTGTTTAGAATGCGGGGATGCCTTTGCCCTAGAAAAGAGCCTTTTGCAACATTATGACCGTCGAAGCGTTCGTATAGAAGTCACCTGCAATCACTGCAAGAAGAATTTAGTATTTTATAATAAGTGCAGCCTCCTGTCCCATGCTCGTGGACATAAAGAAAAAGGGGTCGTCATGCAGTGCTCCCACCTCATTCTCAAGCCTGTCCCAATTGATCAGATGATTGCGATGCCTCCGAATAGCGTTCCCCCTTCAACAACCCCAGCTCCTCGACAAAGTCCCGCTACTGTGGTGGCGCACACGGTGACAAAAGTGCAGCCGGGGACATCGGCGCCAGTCATTTCAGCTCCCATGAGTACCCCTGTGACACCGGCAATGCCTCTGGATGAGGACTCTAACAAATTATGTCGGCATAGTCTGAAGTGTTTGGAGTGCAGCGAGGTTTTCCAGGATGAAACAGCCCTAGCGACACACTATCAGCAAGCAGTGGATATAGGTGGACAAGTACGGTACCTTACATACTTCTGTATCCACTCTAAACATATAATATTATCAGTTTGTGTTGTACTGCTTCTGTCTTACAATCCACACCAATGTGTAATGGTAGCAAACACAGAATAGAAGTTGCTCAATCAATTTATAGGTAAATGCAAACAGGTGGATGAAAGGCCGGGGGTAATCTGCTAGCAACAGAAACAAAGGGAATTTTTTTTTTGCCCCAGCAACACTTGCTGTGTAACGGTAGCAGCCATTTTTAAAACTTAAAAACAACATCTTAGATCTAGTAGAGGCGTAGGTGACCTGCAACACTCCCAACATTGAGAATTCCGAAAACGTCAAAAAATAGGCCTGACCCAGGTTCTGCCCAAACCTCATCTATGACCTGATAATGTCAGACCTGATAACGTCAGGTCACTTACGCATGCAAGGTGCTAACCCTAGCATAGCAAGATTCGTATGGAACTCCGTTCCGTACGCACCCATTTGCAAGCACATGGGCTGTGCTTTCTCTCTGTCTGGGCGGGGGAGCATGCTAATTGTACAGTGTGGGAGGGGGCTCCCACACTGTTGCGGATCAGTGGTCGTATGGACCCCTGATCCGCATGATAGGCCTGATCCAGACCTACGCTAGCTGGCATTAAAACGCCAGCCAGCAGCGTAAGATCGGCTTAAAAGCCGATCTGCGCATGCGCCGGGCATATGTTGCCCAGCGTTACTGCATGAAAGGCCGGGGTAATCTGCTAGCAACAGAAACAAAGGGAAAAAAAAAATTTGCCCCAGCAACACTTGCTGTGTAACGGTAGCAGCCATTTTTAAAACTTAAAAAACAACATCGTAGATCTAGTAGAGGCGTAGGTGACCTGCGACACTCCCGTTGTGGTGAAACCCTGGCTCCCAACATTGAGAATTCCGAAAACGTCAAAAAATAGGCCTGACCCAGGTTCTGCCCAAACCTCCTCTATGACCTGATAATGTCAGACCTGATAACGTCAGGTCACTTACGCATGCAAGGTGGCGGCTGTACTTTTTCTCTGCCTGGGCGGGGGGAGCATGCTAATTGTACAGTGTGAGAGGGTAGCCTTCAGCCGGCGTAAGGGAGTGTAAATACGATAGGGCAGGGGGAGTGTCAGTCCCATGATGTAACGCTGAGCATTAGTACACTCAGCGCTACATCGTAGGTCTGGATCAGGCCCGATGCACCTAAGGCAGGCTTAAAGCCCACGCAAGAGGGGAGTAAAAGGGGGTGTGCATTCTCTCTGTTGGATGGAGAGACCCCCGCAAAGTGGGCGGGGGTCTGTATTCGGTCCTATATTTAGTCCTGGCCCTTCCTGCATGAACCACGCCCATTTTGTGGTCCGCAAAACAGGACAGTCCCGCAAATGTAAAGACTGGTGGGAGTTATGATGAAACTACAAACCCCATCATGCTCTGCTAGCTATTATCTATAACTACGCTGTTGGAGCATGCTGGAACTTGTAGTACCAAGGCAGCCATTTTGAGAATTCAGGCTGCTTATTAATGTTCTGATTCATAGACACAGTCTGCAGGGTTTTTTTTTTCTGTCAGACCAAATGTTTTTAAACAAGCAGAGACATAAATGATTCCTAATGCATACATAGTTGGGGTTTTTATAAATGTTGCTAAGGCTCACAAGATGGCAGCCTCCAGTGTAGGTTGGCGAACCGGGCTCTTTTTTGTTTATAATAATGTGTGCTTTCTCATAGTTAGTGATTATAGGCTGGATCCAGACTTAAGGAGCTTGAAATTATGAGAGGGAAGTTACTCCTGGGCAAAACCATGTTGATTGCAGGGGGAGTCAAGTTCATTGTATTCTTTGCATGCAGGGATATATCTTTGAATTGCTTACTGCACACAGATACTGCTTTACTATCACACAGATACTGACCAGCTTTACTATCACACTGTTATTTAGACTTGGGATAGGAAACATCACCTCTCAACTCTAATACTGTTTGCAACAGATGAAATTTGACTCCCCTGCAATCACCATGGTTTAGTCCTCTCCTAGGACCTGATTCAGAGATTGAAAATAACATATACGTCCGGAGTTTAACATTTTTGACTACTGCACATGCGCAGTATATTTTTAACGTAATCTATGTATCTCTTCCATACGTAGATTGCGTATATATGTGGTCTTAAAGATCGCATATACGCAATCTCTGTATGGAAAAGATACGTAGATTACGTAAAAAAATTTACTGCGCAAGCGCAGCAGTCGAAAACTTTAAACTACGTCCTTGAGACAGCAAACGGCACATTACTTGCGGCCCCTTAAACTCAAGGCCTTAATCCCACTGCAGAAGATTTGCCTGGTATGCTGAATTTCGGGATACCAGATATTCCACCAGCGTCGGCAACCCTGATATACACCTGTTTGCAGGCATTTAGCCATCACTTCATCCTCCTGATACTATTTTCTGAATATCTGGAATGTAAACAAATTTAGTTCTATGCAAATGAGATTGCACACAATGCAGAGGAGCACTTGGCATGAGCCTTGTGTAACGGTCCAATGCTGCATTGACAGACAATAAACAGAATGGATGTCTCTGGAATGGCAGATACACCAGCTGCTGGCCACAAGGGGGTACTGCAACTAATAAGGTCCATGATTTTACATAGTGATTATTATCAGTTCTCAGCTCCATCATATTAGACAAGTCACCAAGGCCCAGATTTACTCAGCTGCGGGTTTGGAAAAAATGGAGATGTTGCCCATAGCAACCCATCAGATTTTAGCTGACATTCTCGATTATGCAAAAAGAAAGTGAAAGCTAGAATCTGGTTGCTATAGGCAACATCTCCAATTCTGCAAACCCGCAGCTTAGTAAATCTGGCCCCAAGACTGGGCAATAACCAGCACAGGGCAGTCATCATATTGTGCCTTCAGAATTTTGTCTGACCTGCTGCACATCCCATGTGGATATTGGTACGATGTCCCATTCATTTCTCCCCTTCTTCTTTATGATCTATCGGCTTGTGTGTGTGTTGGTCCTCCCGGGCATCTTCTTTCATACAACAGAGCGAGCGTGTGGAGCTTTACTGTGGTATCTCCATATCTGCTTACCTGACTTTCACCCCAGTTCCACCCTGAACCCTCTTTATGAACCGAATCCAGACTTACAAAATATGGGTGTTGTCTGATCGCTGTCGGTGTATGTGCGAGAGCCACATTCTTGGGACAATATTGATCAAATATTGAAATATTTCTTTCCTGGGACTATTTCCATTGGTGCGGAAACTGCTTGCGCTATGTAGGGGGGATGGGGGGGTAGGCATGTAGGACCGAATCCACAGCTAAGTATGTACAGGGGAGTAGCAAAGGTGGAGCCTTTTCTCCAAGCGCTGACAGATTAAAGGGGTGCCGCAGAGCACAGCCAATATACCATAATACACTATGTGGGATAATATTAGGGGTGTGAAATGGCACACTATATATAATGTACAAGAGGGGAATATTATGGGTCTGTAGAATTCACTTGCTCCAGGTGCCATTAATCTGTGCTACACCTCTGCGTGCAAAGTGCGGAAGTGTGTTCTGTGGACTGGAGGGCGCATCCAAATGTTAGTTACTAAGTAACTTTCATTGTAGGTGCAATGGGGCTGTGCTTCCCCTCTGCACGCCAAGGCGGGGGGAAGCATTTAAATATTACACTTGCGTGCTGATCGTCGATCCAACGGACTGCTGATCCACAAGCGTAACTTAAGGCTGTCTTATGGCAGTGTAAATCGCGCTTGTTACGAGGGGAGTGACAGGGGGAGTATACTCCCTTCTCTCGTGCCGACGGACAAACACCCGCATATACAGGGCTGTGCATCTGGCCGGTAGATAGCACAGCGAGGGCAGATGGCGCAGTCCGTACAAGGAAGGTGAGCGGCCTCCCCTGCCCGTGAGTAGCAGAGATCCGGCATAGAATTGCCTCTACCACTGATGAGCCTGAAGTCTAAATCTGGCCCTTTGGGCTGGATCCAGACTTAAGAATGAGCATGAAATTAAGGGCCGTATTCAGACTTCCGTTTCCACGGCGACTCCTGCGCGTATTTTTAGATACGTTTCAACTGTGTAGTAACTTTTTGTACGTAGTTGACGTAGACTATTCGCACGGAAGTGCCTTACGGACGGACGTATGATAGGCACTTGTGTACATACGTCCGGATATGCAACGCAAATATACACGCATGGGAGAATTTAAGTGAAAATGCATTTAAATGAAGGAAAGTGGTCACGATTATCATGTTACGCACGTACGGAGGACACAGACGCACGGGACGGCACACGGAAAGTTAGAGGTACTCTATGGTGGTGTAAGTCTTTGTGAGCACGGATTAGCAAGGGGAGTGACCGGGGATTTGGTGGGTGTTCCTTGCTACGTGCGTGCGTATATATTTGCGGTCGTGTTTCAAAACGGAAGTCTGAATACGGTCCTAAGGGGTAGATCCAGAACTACGTCTGTCTTCCATAGACGGACGTAATTCAATGAACAATAGCTACTGCGCATGCCAGAGCACAGCCAATATACCATAATACACTATGTGGGATAATATTAGGGGTGTGAAATGGCACACTATATATAATGTACAAGAGGGGAATATTATGGGTCTGTAGAATTCACTTGCTCCAGGTGCCATTAATCTGTGCTACACCTCTGCGTGCAAAGTGCGGAAGTGTGTTCTGTGGACTGGAGGGCGCATCCAAATGTTAGTTACTAAGTAACTTTCATTGTAGGTGCAATGGGGCTGTGCTTCCCCTCTGCACGCCAAGGCGGGGGAAGCATTTAAATATTACACTTGCGTGCTGATCGTCGATCCGACGGACTGCTGATCCACAAGCCTAACTTAAGGCTGTCTTATGGCAGTGTAAATCACGCTTGTTACGAGGGGAGTGACCGGGGGAGTATACTCCCTTCTCTCGTGCCGACGGACAAACACCCGCATATATGAAATTAAGGGCCGTATTTAGACTTCCGTTTTCACGGCAACTCCCGTGCGTATTTTTAGATACGTTTCAACTGCGTGGTAACTTTTTGTACGTAGTTGACGTAGACTATTCGCACAGAAGTGCCTTACAGACGGACGTATGATAGGCGCGTGTGTACATACATCCGGATATGCAACGCAAATATACACGCACGGGAGAATTTAAGTGAAAATGCATTTAAATGAAGGAAAGTGGTCACGATTATCATGTTACGCACGTATGGAGGACACAGACGCACGGGACGGCACACGGAAAGTTAGAGGTGGTCTATGATGGTGTAAGTCTTTGTGAGCACGGATTAGCAAGGGGAGTGACCAGGGATTTGGTGGGTGTTCCTTGCTACGTGCGTGCGTATATATTTGCGGTTGTGTTTCAAAACGGAAGTCTGAATACGGTCCTAAGGGGTAGATCCAGAACTACGTCCGTCTTCCATAGACGGACGTAATTCAATGAACAATAGCTAATGCGCATGCTGAAGTTAGGGTAGCCTTCAGCCGGCGTAAGGGAGAGTTAATACGCTCCTACAAGGGGGAGTGTCGGGCCAGAGCAGTGATGTTACGCTGAGCGCTACAGCGCTCGGTGTAACATTGTAGCTCTGGATCAGGCCCTTTGTTACTAAAAGTCCACACAAACTGCCATTTTGCTGTGTAATTTTAGATCTAATGGGTTGATTCTAGGCATCCCATTGGATTGAGTTTATGAACAAATGCGCTGAATCTCCAGTTCTCTGAGACTGTACAGGCCTCCATCAGACCACGTGCTGGGACAATTATTACATTTTTATACATTGTGTAATGTCTTTTTGTTGACATCTGGCGTAAGCTGCATGAAGCTCTGACGTGACTGCAAAATAACTTTTTTAAATTTTGGGTATAGTCAACTGGGGCTTGTGGCATGATGAATACAACGGGGCCTAATATTTAGATACAATATAAAATGTAATCAAAATAATAATAATAATGATATCAGAGCCACATGGCCCATCCAGTCTGCCCAGTTGTTTATTTAAAACTATACTGACCCTAGATCATAATTACAGGATAGAAGAAGATTTAGGATCTCCTTATATTTATCCCAAGCATGTTTACACTGCTCTACTGTGTTACTTCTACCCCTCAGATGGGAGATTATTCCACTTATCTATCATCCTTTCAGTGAAGTCATATTTCCGCACATTTCCTCTGAATCTACCACCCTCCAGTTTATATTCATGCCCTCGTGTTCTATTACACCTCTTCCTCTGAAAAATGCCCCCTCCTCTAGCTGCTCACACACCTTGATATATGTAAAATCTGCTGTCATATCCACCCCGGGGCCAGATTTACTAAGCTGCGGGTTTGGAATAGTGGAGATATTGCCTGCCCATAACAACCAATCAGATTCTAGATCTCACTTTTCCTATTACATACGAAAAAATGTCAGCTAAAATCTGATTGGTTGCTATGGGCACTTTCCTTTTCTGCAGTTTAGTAACTCTGGCCCCTTGTACCCTCTCTGTTCCAAGCTATAAATGTTATATTCCTCTAGTCTATCTTGGTATGTTTTGGGACACAGGTTATGTACCATTTTAGTTGGATTGGATGATATTTAATGTTACTACAATATGTACATACAGATATTTGTATTTTAGATTTAGTGGTACGTTTAATAACAATGGACCAGATCCACACATTGGGCCGTATTCAGACCTCCGGCCGCATTGCATATGCAGCCGGAGTTTACCGATGTGAACTACTGTGCATGCGCATTAATTTCGTTACGCTATCTACGTTACTTTTTGCAACGTAGATTGCGTATAAGTGATCTTTAAGACCGCGAATAAGCAATCTCCGTTGCAAAAAGTAACCTGGATAGCATAACGAAATGACTGCGCATGCATAGTAGTTCACATCGGTAACCTCCGGCTGCATTGCATAGGTCTTATACATGGGGAAATATGGTACATAGTGCAATAGGGGCGTGTTTCAAACCACTCCAACCCCCCCCCCCCCTTATGATTACACCTTATGAATGAAAAATCTTTTTAAATTGAATGAACCATCGATCTTAAACATCAGTATTTCTAAGTCATTCATCTATTGTATTTTATTATGGTCGGGTCATCATTCTTCAGATAGTTGTAAAATCTAACGGTAAGCTCTTGGGATTTGTTTTCTAGAGGACCTGCAGTGTCTGTATGATGCTCCTTCCGAACCAATGTAGTTTTGCCTGTCACCAACGAATCCATCAACACCGGTCCCCCTACACTTGTCCCGAGTGTGGCGCCATCTGCAGGTCGGCTCATTTCCAGACTCACGTTACCAAGAACTGTCTGCACTACACCCGTAGGATCGGCTTCCGGTAAGTGTGTGTTATTTCAAAGCAGAAGAGACTTAGCGCAATTCTCCCGTATAGATCACCTCTCTTAATGTCAGATAATTAGTCTGCTTGTCCTGTAACCAGTAATTGAAGATTACTGGGGCTGCAATATCCCTGATGAAGTCCACTGGTGTGGATGGTCCCTCGGAATAGGTAATTGTGTAGAAGAAAACAGGTATGCGCCTGGACAAAGCTGTATAGGTTGTAATGCTCCTTATATGAGTACCCTTCAGCAGAGCTTGGTATGATGTCAGCAATGTGCATATAGAAAAATAAAAACATACACAGGCATCATAGTGTAGTATGTCTAAAATCACAACTTTTACTAACTAACTTTTAAAATGGCATGCGTACCAGAGAACAAAACATTTAAAGCATATAAGCCTCATCTGTCCTGGTGTTAGCAATGTCCGTGGTCCGAGTTCCGATCCACTCAGAGAGACGGATGACAGGTGTGCTGTTCCCAGGTTTAAATGGACTGATTTATATATATATGTTTTTTTTTATTTATTAACAGGTTTCCTATACCCACACACACACACACACACCCTCATACACACACACACACCCCCACACACACACTCTTACTCTCACACACACACACACACGCACTCACACACACACACACCCACACACACACACACACACATACACACACACACACATACACACACATACACACACACACACACTAGGGGTAATTTTTGCCTTGTGCAGTATGATAGTGTTGGCGGTCAGGAGCAGAGCTTGGGCAGGACGCGGCAGAGCTTATTTGCTGAGTTTTCAGGATATATAAATTTATTAACAGGTTTCCTACACCCTCACACACACACCGACAGTAGGGTTAATGTATTCAGCAGCCAATTAACCTACCAGCATGTGGAGACACAGGGAGAACATACAAACTCCACACAGATGAGGCCTAGTCTGGGAATCGAACTCATGTCCTGAGTGCTGTAACACAAGCGCTACACACTAAAGTGTGTGTGTGTGTGTGTGTGTGTCACATCCAGATCCGACCTGATTTGAAGCAAAGTTACGACAGTGCAATCCTAAATTCCATATGTGCGATGGCAGCTCCCTCCCCTCACGTGTGCGCCATTTTCATACCCTGGACCCAACCTTAACATTTATGCGCTTGCCCTGCGTAAAACGGGCTGGTGCGTAACGAAGGATCGTGCGTGTGTGTACACATGGCGGTTTGTCACATCCTGTCAGAGTGCGTAGTGACTTGCGACGTGACCAGCGTGTGCACATAATAATGAGCTTGCTCTGTGTCACCTCCTTCTCTTTGTGCTGTTTTGCAGGTGTCTACATTGCAATGTGGTCTATTCAGAAATGGCCGCGTTAAAGTGTCACATCCAAGGATCCCACTGTGAAGTGTTCTACAAATGTCCCATCTGTCCGATGGCATTTAAATCTGCACCCAGCACCCACTCCCATGCCTACACTCAGCACCCAGGGGTGAAGATTGGAGAGCCCAAGTATGTGTGGTGCTGCACTGTATCATTGGATGTTTTGCATTTATTTGTATTTAGCATAGAAACCGCTATTGCACACGGGCACATAGGACCATATACTAACATTCGTGGTGAGCTAGGTGTGGACAGACCCGCTCCTAACTCACCCGACCAGCCCCCTTTTTATTATGTCTCTGTGCAATGTCCGCACGGACATTGGGGTAGATCCAGAACTCCGCTTGCAATCCGTTTCCTAGCGTAGCGTTTTTACGCGAGCGTACCTTCTATACACTCCCCCAGGCACTAACCCTGCATGTACCTTCTATACACTCCCCCAGGCACTAACCCTGCATGTATGTACTTTGGCTGCTTTACGCTTTCTGGACCCTACCTTAACTTTTGGCAGCGTAACCGCTCTGATCCGCTCACGCACGTATAGGCTGTCCGTAGTTACCGCATGCGTGGTGGGTCCTTTACTAAGGTTACGCACCTGAGATGCGTCGGCTTCTTAGCTGTGAATATGGGCACATAATTCTTGCCACTCTGTGGGTGATATTCAGAGATGTGCCCTGTGGAAGCATGTTTGCTTCATTATCCGTATGTTCTATTATGTTCTGTGCCATATTAGATCGCAATCGGCATCTTCTTCCTGATTGCGGATAATTCAATCTGATTCTTTATCTGTAGAAAGCCCGATAGAGGGGAGGCAATTGTAGCCTGGCCACGGTAAGGGGGAAAGATAATCTTTCCAATCTGACAATCAAGAGAGCGTCTCAGCAGATCTCTTACCAGTGTGTACTGTCTTCCCGCATGTATGATCTGTCACTCAGATAACGGGGGCCTTTATCTTGACTTGTGTACAGGGCAGGTCTGTAATTTACATGGTTGATACTAGACTCTGTGAACAGATTAAACGCTCACCTGGACTGAGATGACGTGGAAGAGTTCCAGCTTCTGGAAATATTTAATCATGTGGAACAGATGTCTCCCTTATTCCTGTATAACATAATGCAGTTTCCTGTGTTCTCCATCCAATCGTCAGTGTCTCCTTTATTCCAGAATCATCTACAAATGCTCGATGTGTGATACGGTGTTTACCATGCAGCCTCTTCTCTATCGCCATTTCGACCACCACCTCGAGAACCAGAAAGTGTCTGTATTTAAGTGTCCAGACTGCTCGCTCCTGTACGCACAGAAGCAGCTGATGATGGATCACATCAAGGTAAAGAGCTTTACCATAAGTAACCCCATGGCAGGCTACCAAAAAACAATGTTATGTGGCAACCATGGTCACCTAGCAAATCAGGTTGTGATCAGAGATGCTTTAGAACTCCCCTCTGAGCTCTGTATGCTCTCTGCACTGTGAAATCCTCTCCCCTGCCGCCATCATTTCCGGGTGTGTCTAACCTTCCATTGACTCGCGTTTCATTGTCTTTGCAGTCTATGCATGGGACACTAAAGAGTGTGGAAGGTCCTCCTAAATTTGGTGCCAACTTACCTCTGAGTACCAAACCCACTACCCAGAACACCAGTCCCAGCAAGGAAGACGTAAAACATGTCAACGGAACGAAGAATCCCGAGAAAATAACAGATGTTCCCGAGAAGAGGGAGAACAAGATGGTCAAGAGGAGCTCGAAGCCGGGCTGGACGTGTTGGGAGTGCGACGAGCTGTTCAACCAGAGAGACTTGTACATAACACACATGAGAAAGGAGCATGGGAAAGTAAGTGAAGCGCTTACTAAATGTCCAATATCCTTCATGTCTGTTACGTGTAAATATATGTGTATAATATGTTACGTGTATATATAGTGTGCACTTGGTTATATTTCAGATACTTTTGTAGTTTTAGCCTGTCTTGCAAGGCATGCTGGGACTTCCAAAAGCAAGATATATGAATTGCTGACCTTCTCTATGCATGTGATAAATACAGGCTGAGCATCTATGATCCGAAATGCTTGAGACCAGCACTGATTCGGATTTTGGAAAATTTATTTTTTTTAAATCAAATTATTTTTATTTAGCCTTTAGGTCAGCACAATGCAATGGCAAGCATAGGCAAATTATCAATCCAACATATTTGAAAGAAATGTCCATAGAGAAACCATGAAATGACATATACAAGCAAAGATAGTAACCGTTATGTACAAAAAGGAAACAGAAATATACAAAACAATATTTAATCTTTGGCAGTAGGTAAAGCTGGATCTCCATGATACTCCGAATCCACCCATTCTGCCCAGATCTTATAGAATTTTTGTGGGTATCCTCTACTAGTGTACACAAATTTCTCGTGTCCAAGCGAGGTATTTACCTGACGCAGCCAATTACCCAGCAGGGGTGGGTCAGGTGCACACCAGGTGCGTGCAATGCATACTTTGGCCCACATGCAAAGGGAATTTACATAGGTTTAATTATACCCCATTCACACTGAGCCAAAAACCCGGGATATTGCAGGGGCAAGCCCAAACAACCTGGGTCGAGGCTCAGTGTGAACGGTCACACCTGCCGCGACCCGGGTCAAGAAACCCGGGAATCAGACACTGGTTTTAGCAAGTGTTATTCCCGTGTCGCCAGCAGTGTGAACTGTACCCGGGTCGCACTAAAAGAAGCTGATTGGGTCAAAAAAGACCCAATCAGCTTTGTAGCTTTAAAACCCCCATTTTTAAATTAAAAAAAAGTTTTAAAAAACAGAAACCATTAAATAAATAAAAAAAAAACCTTAAAAAATAGGAAACAGGACTTACCTGTCCTTCAACGCGGCTGACTGCAGGTCCGGCCGAAATGGAAATTGAGCTACTTTTTTTGCACAAATTAGCAATTTTTTTATAATACGATTGCCAAATGATACCAATGCCGTGTTAGTTGTGGGTAACCTCTTTTATGCTACATAGCTACTCAAATCTACATTTGCATAAACTGCGTACACACATTTGTGAATTAGCAGCTCCACCATTTTGTGATTGACAGCAATCTCACTCCATGATAGTGCTGAATCTGCAGAGAACAACAGGATGTGATGGTATACCATGTCTGTATAGCTTAAGGAACAAGTCCATTAAGGCTCCAGCCTTAATGTCGGCATTTCATTGCTTTTTGCAGTTTGAGTGTCAGACTTTTCAAAGGTCTCAAAATTTGGGGGCACTGTAGGAAA
>WWET01000726.1:250552-267257 GCA_011038615.1 Limnodynastes dumerilii | reverse complement strand
GGTTTATACTGGGGGGTTGAAGGCACATGATGTGGATACTGGGGGGGGGGCTAACATGATGGGGATACTTGAGGGCTGATGACATGATGGGGGTTACTGGGGCTAATTATAAGTTGACAATTTTGTATGACCCTCAAATGAGTTTATAAATATCCAAATGGCCCTTGGCAGAAAAAAAGGTCCCCCATCCCTGCTCTAGACCCTCCTCTCCCCACTATTGCTTCTGGACACCCCCTCCCTCAACTGCTTCCTCTGTACCCCTCTCTCCTCATTGTTCTCTCAATAGTCATCTCCCCACTACTTCCTCTATACAACTTCCTCACCACTTCTCTCCCTATACCATTCTCCTATTTAATTACCTTCTATTCATATTTTCTTTATTTACATCTCTCGCTGACAGCTGCATACCCTCCAATATGACCCATTCTATTAGGTAAAATAATCCTCTGCTCCTCAGTTTCTAGCTGTCAGTTACTACTTACTAGTTACTACTATGTTGAAGAGACAAATAGTGGTATAAATATCGGTTAGGTCATTTAAACCAGGTGAGTGACGGTTGGAAGCTCAGTTGCAGAGTATATTGTACCTAATGGAATGGGTCATGTTGGAGGGTTTGCAGCTGAAGCTGAAACTGTCAGTGAGAGATGCAGCCGCTGATACTGAAGTCTTTCCCTTTGTAAGCAATCAATGCTCCCACATGCAGAGATATTGGAAAGCCCAATCTTTTACAATTCACACCCTTTTCAGACCCGCCATTCTCATGCATGCAGAAACATCCGTTGTCAGTGAGAGGAGAATGCTGACAGCTTAGCACTATCCTCTGTTGGCAGAGGAAGGGAAGTGGCCAGGAGAGGGCATGACTAAGACCCATACAGATTTGTTCCCCATCCCATGTTGTTGTGTGGCCTAAAGCCCCATACACACTGCGGTTTTTTAAATGATTAACAATATATAAGATTTGAATAGCCAATCAGCCTGTGTACACACTGCACATGACTGTAGGTTGAAATTCTTCTGAATGAATTGGTAAGCATGCCATTCAGCACACTTACCCATTCATTCATTCGCATAACGCCACCACTGCCGCACACCAGATCCACCGCACTGGATCGGAGGGGAAACTTAGGGTCAGGCTGCTGGGAAGGGATTCTTAGGGTCAGGCTGCGGGGAAGGGAGTCTTCAGATTAGGCTGCGGGGAGAGGAGCCATAGGGTCAGGCTGCGGGAAGGGAGTCTTAGGGTCAGGCTGCGGGGAGGGGAGTCTTAGGGTCAGGCTGCGGGGAAGGGAGTCTTATGGTTAGGCTGTGAGCAAGGGAGTCTTAGGGTCAGGCTGTGGGGAAGGGAGTCTTAGGGTTATGCTGTGAGCAAGGGAGTCTTAGGGTTAGGCTGCCGGGAGGGGAGTCTTAGGGTCAAGCTGTGGAGAAGGGAGTCTTAGGGCCAGGCTGCGGGGAAGGGAGTCTTATGGTTAGGCTGTGAGCAAGGGAGTCTTAGGGTTAGGGTAATGGAAGGGGGGGTTCGGGTAAGAATTGTGATAAGGGTTGGGGGTGCCTTGATACTCACCATTCGGCGTGGAGTCTTTGTTCCGGGGATGATCGTTTGCTTCTCCTCCTCGAGGCAGAAGCAATCAATTTGGGACACATTTCTACATTCACTGGTATAAAACGACCATTTAGGAAAAAAGGGCCGTTTGTACCGGTGACCCACTCCCCTTGCACAATATCGCTCCAAACATTCATTTATCGGGTGTTATGAAGGATAATTACAACATTACAAAACACTGCAGTGTGTATGAACCATAAGTCAGATTACATCTGCGTCCTTATTATTCGTTTTCTTTCTCCTCTCTGTGCTTATGTTAAAGGATGGAATAAGATTTGTTATTGGGATATGTGTCCCAGACTCCTGCAACAACCGAGACGTCTCCTCACTGGCTTCCATGGGTAAGATACACCGACCTTTTACCTCTGATCTGTGTGTGAGAGACTATGCTCACTTGCAATATCTGGTCTATGGGCCTGATCCAGAACTACGCCGCCCGCCGTATCTACATTTCTGCCAATCTGCGCATGTGCCAGGCAGATGTTGCCCGGCGTAATCCATTTTTGTGGGTGCCCCGGATCGGGCATCCGTAACTACGCTGTAGTAACTATGCCCCCAAGGGGCGGGCAACTCCTTAACTACGGTGTAGTAACTACGCTCCAAAGGGGCGGGCAGCTCTGTAACTACAGCGTAGTTAAGCTAGGCGGGGGGAGGTAGGGAAATTAGGAAGCGTAGCCCTGGATTAGGCCCTATGTTACTGCGCCATAAATAGTGCTTATACCGCACTGCTGACTGGGGTGCAACACGCTTCCTAAAGGACTCTGGGCCTGATTCAAACTTAAGAAGGAGCTTGAAATTGAGGACCTGATTCACACTTAAATAAGAACTTAAAGTCACTCCTGGGCTAAACCATGTTGATTGCAGGGGAGTCATATTTCATCTGTTGCAAACAGTATTAGAGATGAGAGGGGATGTTTCCTATCCCAAGTCTAAATAACAGTGTGATAGTAACGCTGGTCAGTATCTGTGTGCAGTAAGCAATTCAAAGATACAGTCAGGTCCCTAAATATTGGGACATCAACACAATTCTGATATTTTGGGCTCTATACAGAACCACAATGGATTTGAAATGAAACAAACAAGATGTGCTTTAACTGCAGAACTTCAGCTTTAATTTCAGGGTATTTACATCCAAATCAGGTGAACGGTGTAGGAATTACAACGGTTTATATATGTGCCTCCCACTTTTGAAGGAACCAAAAGTAATGGGACAATCGACTCAAAAGCTATTTCATGGACAGGTGTGGGCTATTCCCTTGTTATTTCATCATCAATTAAGCAGGTAAAAGGTCTGGAGTTGATTCTAGGTGTGACATTTGCATTTGGAATCTGTTGCTGTCAACTTTCAATGAGATCCAAAGAGCTGTCACTATCAGGGAAGCAAGCCATCATTAGGCTGAAAAATCAAAATAAACCCATCAGAGAGATAGCAAAAACATTAGGTGTGGCCAAATAAACTGTTTGGAAAAGTCTTAAAAAGAAAGAACGCATCTGAGAACTCAGCAACACCAAAAGACACGGAAGACCATGTTAAACAACTGTGGTGGATGACAGAAGAATTTTTTCCCTGGTGAAGAAAAACCTCTTCACAACAGTTGGCCAAATCAAGAACACTCTCCAGGAGGTAGGTGTATATGTGTCAAAGTCAACAATCAAGAGAAGACTTCATAAGAGTGAATATAGAGGGTTCACCACAAGATGTAAACCATTGGTGAGCCACAAAAACAGGAAGACCAGATTAGAGTTTTCCAAAAATACATCTAAAAAAGCCATTACAGTTCTGGAACAACATCCTATGGACAGATGAGACAAAGATCAACTTGTACCAGAGTGATGGGAAGAGAAGAGTATGGAGAAGGAAAGGAACTGCTCATGATCCAAAACATACCACCTCATCAGTGAAGCATGGTGGTGTTAGTGTCATGGCGGGGGCATGTATGGCTGCCAATGGAACTGGTTCCCTTGTATTTTATTGCTGACAAAAGCAGCAAGATGAATTCAGAAGTGTTTCGGGCAATATTATCTGCTCATATTCAGTCAAATGCTTCAAAACTCATTGGATGGCGCTTTACAGTGCAGATGGACAATGACCCAAAGCATACTGCAAAATCAACCAAAGAGTTTTTTAAGGCTAAAAAGTGGAATCACCTGACCTGAATCCAATTGAGAATGCATTTCACTTGATAAAGACAAAACCGAAGGGAAAATGCCCCAAGAACAAGCAGGAACTGAAGACATTTGCAGTAGAGGCCTGGCAGAGCATCACCAGGGATGAAACCCAGCCTCTGGTGATGTCTATGCATTCCAGACTTCAGGCTGTAATTGACTGCAAAGGATTTGTAACAAAGTATTAAAAAGTGAAAGTTTGCTCTAGGATTGTTTAGTTTGTCCCATTACTTTTAGACCCTTAAAAAGTGGGAGGCACATATAGAAACCGTTGTAATTCCTACACCGTTCACCTGATTTGGATGTAAATACCCTCAAATTAAAGCTGAAAGTCTGCAGTTAAAGCACATCTTGTTTGTTTCATTTCAAATCCATTGTGGTGCTGTATAGAGCCCAAAATATCAGAATTGTTCTGATGTCCCAGTATTGATGGACCTGTCTGTATATCCCTGCATGTAAAGAATACAATTCACTTGACTCCTCCTGCAATCAACATACTTTGCCCAGGAGTAACTTTCCTCTCTTAGGGCCAAATAAACACTAAAGAAGCTTCTGCTCATTTAAGCTATTCACGTAGCAGGTTGGTACGTAGATAGCATACGTGCGCCTTTAAAGATCGCACAGAGTACTTTATGTAGAATGAGGCAGCGTGACGCCTCCTCGGGGTGTTCTTAGGAAGAAGTGGAAGGGATTTAGATTAGCCGGGGAGGTGGACAGGTGAACCGTCCGTACGGACATTGCACGGAGAGATAAGGTAGCCCTATGGTAACCGTAATTGACATAAGATACCTAAAAACGGGGGGGTTGGGGGCTGGAAGAGTGAGTTAGGTGCAGATCTGCCCTCATCTAACTCATTCTTAACTGTGCATCAGGTTCTTATTTTCAAGCTCCTTCTTAAGTCTGAATCAGGCTCAATGGGCCTGATCCAGACCTACGCATGAGAGCGGAGCGTATTATCGCTCCAGCGTAAAAACTTTCACTCCCACGACACTCCCCTTACCTTTACCTCCGTACGCCGGCTGCACCCTACCTTAACGTTTCCCGGTGTCGGTATGAATTTTCGTAGCGATGCGCTGATCGTACCGGACTAAGCACGCCCATACTGTACAATTTAAATGGCTCCCCCCGCCCACATTCCCTACCTCCAGCGTCCGTACTAACTTCGTAATATAAACACGCCCTGTCGTCGTAAAAAACGAATAGAATACGGATGCCTGAATCGCCGCTACGAAAAGGTCTTTGGTACGAGCGGAAGTTGTCACTCTGCACATGCGCAGTGCGTTTTTTTCTGCCGAATTTCCGCTTACGACCAGCGTACGATCACTTGCGAGCGTAGGTCTGGATCAGGCCCAATGTATCCACATTCATCTCAGAAATACCTGAACACAATAACACAAAGACATTGGGCCTGATCCAGAACTACGCGTTGAAGCGAATTTACGCGTGGCGGAGACGTAAAATCGCAGTTTAGAACACACTGCGCATGCGTACCATAGAAAATACGCACATTCACGTAGCGTAATTGTGAACGTATGGGCCATTCACGTATGTGTCATGTAAATACTTACGTGTGGGCGTGCCAATTTTACGTTACTCCAAAATACGTCTGAAATACGTGAAGTAGGCGGGGGGTGGTATTTAAAGTGTACAGTATGGGCGTGCTTAGCTGCGTAAATTCATTCAGCCCATACGTACGTGTGCGTATGACAGCGGTTACGTGTGTAAAAGTTAAGGTAGGGTTTGGGAAGCGTATTTTGACAAAATACGTCCGTGCAAGGGGTGTGCCGAGAGGAGTGTAGCGAACTTACGTGCACGAAAATACGCTCCGCGAATAAACGTACGGCAAACGTAGTTCTGAATCTACCCCATTGCGATGATTCTCAGGGAGATTTTGGGCATATTTTGCACAATTTTCTTCTTATCATGCCCAATACATAACTGTCAGGGAGCAACTAGCTTATCAGTCTGCCCCTGACTACTGGGGCAACTGCCACTGATGCCGCTGCACCTGCAGATGCCATGGAACTGGGCAGAATTTCTGCAGATATGCGTTGGATGGAACTATGGCCTCACGGGTGTTGTGTGTTTTGCTGCCCTGCTATTACCTGCAAACTAAGGGGTAGATCCAGAACTACGTTTGCCGTACGTTTATTCGCGTAGCGTATTTTCGTGTGGGTATATTCTATACACTCCCCTAGGCACACCCCTTGAACATACGTATTTTGTCAAAATACGCTTTCCAAACCCTACCTTAACTTTTGCCAACGTAACCGCAGTACGTATGGGCAACACGAATTTACGCAGCTAAGCACACCCATACTGTACACTTTAAATACAAACTACTTAACATATTTCAGACGTATTTTAGACTCACGTAAAATTGGCACGCCCACACGTAAGTATTTACGTGACACATACGTGAATGGCCCATACGTTCACAATTACACTACGTTACTGTGCGTATTTTCTATGGTGCGCATGCGCAGTACTTACCAAAAGGCGATTTTACGTCTCCAACTCGCGTAAATTCGCTCACAAGCGTTGTTCTGGATCTGGCCCTAAGACCATAATCATGATTGCAAATGAAAATCAGGGAGATTGTAATAGCACTAACAAGGCACAGCACCAAAGGGGTGTGTCCTGTACTACCAAAGAGGTGTGTCCTGCGAAACACCTATGGACAGGCCTGGCAACAGAAATCTTCAATGGTAGATTGCAGGGATCCCTCTGAACCTCAGGGCCCGTCACACCTGTCCCCTTTTTCCCCTCCGTCGCGGGGCCTGCCCATGGAGCATAGGTGTCTGTATAGGACGCATCATTAGTATTTCCACAAGGGCTCAAGTAGGAATATTTGCACCTGTGCACTGGGAAAAATCGCTAATTGTCTGACGTCACCCAGCTCTCTCTCCGGGGAATCGCGGCCTTTAGGGTGAATTTTGTAATCATATGGGGCTGGATCCAGACTTAAGTAAGTGCTTAACGTTAGTTACTCCTGAGCTAAACCATGTTGATTTCAGGGGGAGTCAAGTTAATTGTATTCTTTGCATGCAGGGATATATCTTTGAATTGCTTACTGCACACAGATACTGACCAGCTTTACTATCTGTTTTGTAACAGATGAAATATGACTCCCCTGCAATCACCATGGTTTAGCCCAGGAGTAACGAATTTCAAGCACTTACTTAAGTCTGGATCCAGCCCATGGAATCTATGAAATTCCTAATCCAACACAACTGGGAAATGCTAATAACAGTAATACTCTTTATTTCAATAGATCTCTTTCAGAATAGAGGCTCGTCTGTGCTGGCCTCTCTCCCTAAGTTTGTTATACAGAACGAAACGGGTCTGACGGTAGTCGAGGTGGCCTGCTCCCGAGGTCTCTTTCTACCTGATACATTCGCTATTGTTTGCCTGTAAGTATTAATGCACATTACTGGTCCCAGCAGTGGGGGAAGGAAGGGGGTATGGGCAGGCGTTGGGTAACCTTAAGAAGTGAATGGCAGGTAGCAGTACCCCCTCTCCTGGCCAGCGAGATATATGGGATATGATATAGGGGAGAAATGTAATAAGAAGGCAACCATGGGCTGCAAATTATCAGTGTAGCACAGGTGGAAAGGGAAGAGGCAAGGACGCAAGTTGCAAGGCTTGGGCCCCGTAGCAAGAAGGCGTGGCCTGAGTATGATATAACAGGGCGGGCTAGATGGGCTGGAGGTGGAGTCAGACAGGAATGGGGCGGAGCTGGCAGAGACCCGTCTGGCTTTAGATAAAAACCTCTGACAGCTCCATGAGTGGGGGATGGGGGGATTGTGGTGGGAGGAGCCACGGGCCCCTCTATCCACTGGGCCATGTAGCACCTGCACCTACAGTAGTTACAATACTGGAAAAAGGGTTAGAAACAATAATATAGATATAATAAGAATTGATATCCACTTCCACCAATGGGCCTGACCCCACAGTGGCCTGAATGGGCGGACAGAGGGCGGAGTTGGGAACGGGGACGGAGCCAGCAGGAGACCCTCCTGGCCTGGGATAAAAACCTCTGAGCTTGATGAGTGTGGGAGGGGGGATTGCCATGGGCCCTCTTCTCCTCCAGGTGGCGCAGCAGCTGCACCCATTGCACCTACAATAGTTTTGCTGCTGGGGAGATATAATAGGAATTGATCTATATTTGCAGCACTGAGTCTCTGTAATATTTGTGTGAACTCCAGCTTCATAACAATCCCTCTGTAGCCATTGTCTTTGTACCCGCAGGTGTGTCGGTGGCCTGTTATTCCTCTTGCCGATAATTGGCTCCATTTATACGGCGGTCCTGAAGTTTAGAGACTCATCAGCGTTGGCGCTGGCCAGACCCATCATGTCACATAGGAAACAAAGCACTAAGGAGGCAGATCAGTCTGCAGTGAAATGCAATCTCCCGGTGGCCGCGGATTACAGAGAAGAGAAGTCACAGAGTAATAGAGAGAGATCTCTGTATATGTTTATTACCGTCACAGAATGACTTTGGGCCGAATTCACAGTTACCTAGTTTTTGTCTTGCGTACGTTGTTTTAAGAATTGAGCTACTACTCATGCTTATTTATGCTATCTGTGTTCCATTTCTGTACATAGATTGCAGAAAGGGTACGTAGATAGTGTAAATAAACTACTGTGTACTGTGAATCCGAACCTTTATTCTGAGACTTTTAATCACTGTATACAAGCGCTGCACTATGAGCCTCAGTCACAGTGTGCTTATTCACGATCTATGCACCAGATTCATCGTCATACCCCGTCTAGGCCCGCCACAAGCACTTCAGCAAAGTTGACGACTTTCTATATCTTCCCTCCGGGAGATCCCAGATTGAAGAAACAGCAGGGTTGCTGACTCTCCTGAAATGTCCGGGAGACTTCCGAAATTCGGGCAGTTCTCCCGGAACCCCAGGAGAGCCTGTAAATAATCTCCCGCAAGTGACTTGAGGCCCGTGGTTTCATGCAACTAATGTTGCTAGGGCCAGGGAGTGACTTGATGACGTAATTTGCGCCATCAAGCCCCACCTGATCCCTATTACAGCTGAAAACGGGTAAGTATTAGTCAAGGGGACGGGGCTTAATGACGAGATTTCCATAAATTACACCATTAAGCCCCGCCCCCCTGCATGCATCTATAGTTTCCCTCCTGGATCTCCCGGAGGGAAGCTGTTAAAAGTCGGCAACCATGAGAAACAGATGTCATAAGATTAACATTTTAGTTTATGCAAATTTATGCAAATAATATCATCAAGCCACACCCAATCTCTCAACACCACGAATTAGAGTATTGATAGACAGGAGGCGGAAGTTGAGGCCAGGATTTGCATAAACTCATGGCCTCGAGCTCATTGCGGGAGATTTGCAGGCTCTCCGGGGATTCTGGGAGAATTGCTTGAATTTCAGAAGTCTTTCGGATATTCCGTGACAGTTGGCAACCCTGCACTTCAGGTGTAGTAAAACTACAACTCCCAGCATGCTTTGTCTCCATAGGCATATAGTTGATATCTTAAAAAGCATCATGGAACTAGTAGTTTCTCAACAGCTGGAATGTTGAAGGTTGTCTAGGACAGGCCTAGGTAACCTGTGGCTCTTTGGGTGTTGTGAAACTATGAGTCCCAGCATGCTTTCTCTGGTATAAGCCATGCCTGTGGAGACAAAGCATGCTGCGAGCCGTAGTTTCACAACACCTAGAGAGCTACAGGTTGGCCAGACCATGTTTAGGCATATGGCGCCTTGCAACCAGGGGTGGCAGTGTGGAGTCTTCTGATGTTGATGATGGCAATGCCATACATACTACAGTAACTAGGCGGCTTTCATGATTGCATGCAGTTTGCAAGGTTGCTTTTAATTGCAAGTTGCAAAAAATGACTCAAGCCCTATAGGTAAAGTGCATATAATAGCTGAATACTTATCATGTTACCTGTTGTACAATAGGAAGAGTCTTGTGAAATGAAGGCTCTTAGGGCTCCATTTAATAATATTTGTTCGATCTCCAGCGCTTCATCATAGTTGACAACAGTATGGGGGCAGGACTTGAGGGTGTATTTTATGCAAATCATGCCTGAAGCCCCGCCCTTGACTAAACAGAACTGCTGCTCATATGGTTACTAAGGATGGGGAGGAATTTAATATAATCAAGTCCTTAGTAACCTTAGTAACACTCTGAGATTGAGACAGTGATTTGCATTAAATCACTTGCCTCAAGCCCAGATCCGGGAGATTTGCCGGCTCTCATGAGATTCCGGAAGCAATGCCCGAATTTCATGAGTCTCCCGGACATTCTTAAAAAGTCGACAATAGATCCTCCAACATGACCCATTCCATTAGGTACAATATACTCTGCACTTGAGTTTCCAACTGTCACTCACCTGGTGAAATGACTTATGAACTGATATTTAAAAAACTATCTCTTCAACAAAGGAGGTTACCATAGTAATTGACGGTTGGAAACAGAAGCAGAATGTTGTGTACCTAATGGAATGGGTCATGTTGGAGGGTATGCGACAACTATGTACAATGTGTTGAGTCTCAGCAGAAGTGGCTGATTAACCGTTATGCTGACCAGACTGCAGCCTATGGTGCATGACATTAGGGGGCGCCACCACTAGTTCCTTGGGGAGAGAAGCAGGAGATTGGATGTTTGAAATAATTAAATTCAAGCTGAATAAAGCTTAAAAAATTGGGAGTCCCACAATAAAAGTGCTATATAATGCAGCTAAAATAAGTCCCCTAGAGTAGGCCTGGCTAACCTGAGGCTCTCCAGGTGTTGTGAAACTGCAAGTCCCTTCATGCTTTACCAGCTTAGGTATAGCTGATATTTGACAAAGCATGCTGGGACTCGTAGTTTTGCAACATCTGGAGAGCCACAGGATGGCAGGCCTGCACTAGAGTGTCCAAAACTCACCATCACAGCTTTTTAACCCTCAAAGGAAATTTGATTTCATTTCTGCCTGGCGTGTTTGGAGTTTGGACTGGAGGCAAAATTATGGATGCTGATCTGTGCATTCCAAATGTACTGTGCGTGTGCTCTGTGCATGTGTGCAGATACTTCATGCCCCGCCGCAGACAGGTAAGCGCCCATCCCTATTTCCCCAACCCTTATACTAAATCTTACCCTAACTCTCCCCTTCCCTGACCCTAAACCTACCCCCCTTCCCCACAGCCTAACCCTAAGACTCCCTTTCCTGCTGCCTAACCCTAAGACTCCCTTCCCCGCAGGCTAACCCTAAGACTCCCCTCCCTGCAGCCTAACCCTAAAACTCCCTTCCCTACAGCCTAACCCTAAGACTCCCTTCCCAGTTGCCTAATCCTAAAACTCCCTTCCCCGCAGGCTAACCCTAGACTCCCTTCCCCGCAGCCTGACCCTAAGACTCCCTTCCCTGCAGCCTAACCCTGACTCCCTTTCCTGCAGCCTAACTTAAGACTCCCCTCCCTGCAGCCTAACCCTAAGACTCCCCTCCCTGCAGCCTTAACCCTAAGACTCCCTTCCGCGCAGCCTAATCCTAAGACTCCCTTCCCCGCAGCCTAACCCTAAGACTCCCCTCCCCGCAGAATGACCCTAAGACTCCCTTCCCCACAGCCTAACCCTAAGACTCCCTTCCCTGCAGCCTGACCCTAACTAAGAAACAGTCAAATGAAACTAATATTTGTATTGGGTCCTTTTCTTTCATCTTTTGTTTTCAGGCTGTGTAGATCACGTATTTAAGAGCTTTGCGATACAAGAAAATCTCCCCGCTGTGGTGACATTCACCGACCATCAGGAATATCCTGCTCTGAATGGAATCCGAGTCCTCAGCCTATTGTGGATCATATCGGGACACACCAGTCAGTTATCAAGCGTCTTTAATATTGGTACGTGGAGATGATATAAAGCAGGCCTTGGCAATGTGTGACTGGTCATGTGTCAACTAATTGTTCCACAGGCCGCCTATCTCAAATATAGATAGTAACATGAACTACTTTGTTTAGCCAGAAAACCATTGTGTTACCTGCTATTCATTGCCCTATATCTTTTTTTTTTTTTTTTGCATAGACTCAAACATTCGTTATCAGGTAAATCTCTAATACAAGAGTTTTTTCATTGCCCTATATCTACAAATCCAATCTCAAAATAATGTCTGAGAATACATGATTTAGTGATTGTAAATTTACAGTATATTTATTGCTAGTACCTGGGCTGGTAACCCCCTGATATGCTGCCACCTTTACTGAATGCAGGCCTGGATTCACACTTACGTGTGATCCGTAGGTACGGATACACATGTATACGCACCTACTTCTCCGGTCCTCTTCTCCGACCCGTTTACCATAGGCGACCTTAAGTCACCGTGCGTGTTTTTCCTCTTAAGGAAGGAAAATACGCACGGACAATCCCCAGCCCTCCCCCCACCTGATTTACCTAATTTTCCCCAGAGGCTGCCATGGCCTCCTTTCACCTAAAAACTACGTGCGGTCTTTACGTAGATTGCGCAGTTGGACTGGCTACGCATGCCCAGTTGCAAAAATCGGGGGAATTACGCACCTAAGAAGCCTATGCTTCTGAGGTGTGAATCCAGGCCACGATGTTTATCATAGTTTAATATAGTCTAATTGTCTATACACTGACAGATAATTTGGCAAATCTTATTTTTCAATGTGTGGACATGAGAGATGATCTGCTGGTGTGAACTTTCAGCATATTTGAACTTTCAGGTTACTTTTAGCAGATCTCTATACCCAGAACTGTAAAATACTTAAAGATAAATCTGTCAGTGTGTGGAGTCACTTCAAGAGAATTGTTTGAATCTGTCAGATTATCTGTTGATCTATTGATTGGAATAAAGATCTTTGTGTGTGTGTCAGCTTAAGACTAGTGAAGTATTACTAAACTCAATATTCCAGTAACTGCAATCATAACTTTAAGATAAGAAGAGTGATGATTACTGACTTAAATAGATGACTGTACCCGTACATACAAAGGTATCCTCAAAATATGAGTTCTTGGTGGTATAGGAGGACTAAGGTTAAGTATCCTTCTCTTAGAGCAGTCAGAACTTGTTTGAAAACTAAGGCCTCATTTGCAAATCCAAGAACATTGACATATAAGCTCTTAGTTGACTAAGGTGCGAAGTGTGTGTGTGTGTATGTGTGTATGTGTGGCTCAGCGAATCCCCTGCAGGGACACTAACTACAGGAGTCAAAGCCCCTTTGGGATAATCCCGCATTTAAGACTCCCAATTCCAATCAGGAGAGCTTTGACCTGATTGGTGCAGAGACTGGGAGCTTTGTTCTGTCATTGAAGCTTAGCCATGCAGAGCACCAATGAACAGGTGCTTTCTGACCCGTCAGTCTGGCACTAGATTCCTGGTTTCTATGCTCATAAAGCCAGCATTTAGGGAATATGGGACCAGATTCACAATTGCATGCATAAGGGGACTTTCATACGTCTCTTGTGTAAATCCTCTTGACAAGTAACATCGTTGTGTGCGCACGCCAGATGTTACGTGTCGTAAGTAACTTAGATCTAGACTTAATAACAACAGCTCATGCTGCGTGCGTAAATCTGGCTGTGGGAATGCACTGCACATGCGCACAGATGTTACGCATTGTAACTCTGATTGGATGTAACTTGTACATGACTCTGTATGAAGGGGCATGTCATCCTTACTCATTGTGGGAGGAGGGAGGCATGTAAATTGTACAGTATGGGCGGGGTCAGGCATTATGTATGAGATACGCAAGGAAAGGTTAAGGTGTGCGGAGATGTGGATCAGGGCCGTGGTGATCAGGAGTCTCATTTACTGACTGTATGGTTTTTGTTAATACAGACAATTCTTTTGAATGGAAGTCGCGAGTGCTAGAGAAGCCGGTGTATTTGTACACATTGAGTGGTCCGGTGTATCTGGGTGTGGATTCCTTCTTCTTCCTAAGGTAACAACAATATTTACCACCCTATTATATATTTTTGTATTAAAGATTATGGACCGGATCCAGCACAGCGTCGGCAGGGATCTGATGCCGGTTTCCCGCTATGTCCTGCTTTGCGTCTGGGGAGGCCACGCACCTCACTCGCTCAGAGTTCATTCCCAGAGCTCTACCTTCAAACTTCCGATCCGTCCTCAATTACCGGCTGCAATCTCCGGCTAGAAAGTCTGGCTTCCAAAAAAGGGATATTCGAAAGTTACTTTTCAAATGTCCCTTTTTCCGATACTTACAATTTTTTAAAAATTTTTTTATGAATGGGTGAGTATGCCGTTCGGACCAAAGTCATTGCGGACCGATGTCGCAATCACAATCGCACCAAAAATGGCGTTTTTTGATCCTAGAAAACGACCCCTTTTCAGAAATCTGGATTCAGTCTCCCGGAATATCCAGGAGACTCCTGAAATTCAGGCAGTTCTCCCACAGTCCCGGGTGAGCCGGCAAATCTCCCACAGGGGACTTGATGGCTGTGGTTTCAAGCAAATCACAGCCTCAAGTCCCGCCCCCCAGCCTAGCAACACTAGGGACTGGGTGGGACCTAATGATGCAATAAGCATCATCAAGCCCTGCCCCCCACCCATAGTAATACTATGAAAATGCCCAGTGACGGTCAGGCAGCGGGGCTTTGGGATGCATAAATTGCATCATTAAGCCCTGTCCCTATACCGGCCTCTATCTCTTCTCTCCGGGATAACCCAGAGGGAAGCTTTGAAATGTAGGCAACCTTGAGATGTCAGGATGTAGTAAACATTAAATGTATTTATTTTGTTATGTTGGATTACTGGGTAAGTTTGTGAACCAATAAGTTGAATATTTATTTATGACACAATCATTACATTCCTTGTCTTTGCATTCACTGATTGTTTACCTTTTCGTCCTATCACATGACCCCCCTCCTGCAGCTCAGCACTTCCTGGTTCCTCTGATCAGGTGTTTCACACCTTACTTTCTGGGTCTAGTTGCTGTGTGACTTTTCTCCCTATTTAAACTCCACAGCCTGACCCTAAGAATCCCCTCCCCACAGCCTAACTCTAAGGGCCAGATTTACTAAGCTGCTGGTTTGGAAAAGTGGGGATGTTGCCCGTAGCAACCAATCAGATTCTAGCTCTCACTTTATTATTACATACTAGAGAATGTCAGCTACAATCTGATTGCTTGCTATGGGCAACATCTCCACTTTTCCAAACCCGCAGCTTAGTAAATCTGGCCCTAAGACTCCTCTCCCCACAGCCTGACCCTAAGACTGTCCTTGCATGACCCTAACCCCTACCCTTCCCTTCCATGACCCAAACCCTCCCCTTTCATAATCCTAACCCCCCCCATCCCCACAGCCTATCCTTAAAACTCCCCGGAGACCCGGGATATTGCCGGGGCAGCAGAGGATCCCAGGGTCACAGACCCCGTTTCACACTGCAGGGCAGACCCGGGAAATTCAGAGACCCGGGTCTGCCCTGTCGTCATCGCGGTGCGTAATTTGTTTATCGTTGCTCTGGCAACACTTGTTGCCAGAGCAATAGTAAAAAAAATTGTACCAATCAAGTGGGTTAGGTGCTACCCGGGTTGAAAAACCCGGGTAGCACCTTTCACACTGCACCCCTACCCGTGTCGGACCCGGGAATAACCCTTCTTTTCACCCGGGTTGAATTCCCGGGTCTTCTGACACGAGTCCACCGGAAGTGCACCTTTCACATCTCCATGGAATACCCGGGATTTTGCCGAGACCTTGGTTTTTGGCGAAAATCCCGGGTATTTCATGGCGATGTGAAAGGGGTATTACTCACCTCTTTGGTGTTCAGTCTGTGATGGCATTTGTGAAAAATCGATGGGTAAGTAGGCTGATCGGCATACTTACCCAATCAAGAAAAAATCATTCTAAAATGACTGTGTTTCCGAAATAGAGACAGACGAAAATGAGCTTTCAGCTGTCTCTACTTCTAAATCAGCCGGCGGCAACTCCTTCCCGGACCGTAGATACCGCTTACATTCTGAAATATAGTTTCTGTGTATAGTCCCTTCAATCAGACTCTGTCCCAGTTCTAAAGGTAACATTTTATTCTGTCTAATTACTGGCTTTGATTGAAGTTGTAGAGACATTTATCAGCCATGGAAACATAATGAGCAGCACAATTTAAATACGATTCATCTGTTGCAAATGAATTCCAGGGTATGAGCGATCTTTGGCATTGGTGCAGGGGTTTTGTGTGACTCTGCTCAGCTTGGGAGTTTTGATGTTCTTTAAATCATTTTTCAACACTTTCCACAATTATTTTGGTATAACTAAGTCATTGAAGGGGTTAACTTGTGGCTCTTACAAGAAATATCCACCTGCCTAAATAAAAATAAGTATCATCTAAATTTTGCTGCAAAATCCAGTCATTTCCCATTATCAGCCTCCATAGGGAGTGGTCAAGTGCGGTGGTTTTTTGCGGGTCGTACCCTCCCCCTGGAAAAATCATCCCTGGTGTCAACGGCCTTGGGTTGCATGGAATCATGATGGTGGTGGGCCTTTAACCCCCTTCACCCTCTATGGTTCCAGCAGCCCCGGCTGGTGCTGCCTTGTGCTGGTACCGGTAGAACTGGGGGGAACTCTTGCCACTCGTGCCCCCAATTTTTCAATACCAGCACGAGGCTCGTGCTAGCACTGGTTTATAATACACGGGTACACACAGAGCTGCACTTCCATACTGCATGCACGTCCAGCTACTGGATCTGGGACATAGTGTCCTTTCCTTTCTTCTTATGCAGCCGCTGTGTCCGTAGTTTACACAGGTGGAACACATTACATTATGCGATCCACTGGTCCCCTAGTGGTTACACTATGAATTGCATCTTTTCGGAGAGTGACTGATAGCATGGCATAAAAGCATATGAGCAGGGGCGTAACTAGAACTCTGTGGGCCCCACAGCAGAATTTTGAAGGGCCCCCTAACTCTGGTCTCCGATATATACATATATATATATATACATATATAT
>WWET01000726.1:195195-211819 GCA_011038615.1 Limnodynastes dumerilii | reverse complement strand
CAGGCCCGTAGTTTTCGTCTTACGTACGTTGTTTTAAGAATTGATCTACTACACATGCGTAGTAGCTTATTTACGCTATCTACGTAAAATTTCTGTACGTAGAATGCGTAAGCGCGGTATAAAGACCGCACTTACGCAATCTACGTACAGAAATGGTACGTAGATAGCGTATATAAGCTGCTACGCATGTGTAGTAGATAAATTCTTAAAACAACGTATGTAAGACGAAAACTACGTAACTGTGAATCTGAACCAATAAGTCTTGGAACAAATCCAGAGTCCGATCCAGAGGTGAGCACGAGCCAGCTGGAGTAGCGTATCGCCGCGGTTTGTCACTGTGCATGTTCAGAAGCACGCAATTGCGCCCCATTCACACCTGAACGCATTTCGAGCTGTGGCCACTGGCGTTGTGAAGGGCATGTCATGGCAGGAGAGAGGAGGAGGGACGAAATCCATGCACAGTAAGAGTGTGTCCAATCAAAACATTTGCCCCACAGCCCCACATTGGGGTAGATCCAGACCTACGGGCCAGTTACGTTACAATGCGTAGCGTCTTTACGCTAGCTTAATTACTATGCACTCCCCTCGGTCGTACGTACTTTGGGTGTTTTACGCTTGCTGAACCCTGCCTTAACTTTTCAAAGCGTAAGTACTGACGTATGTAAAGGCTTCATGTACATAAGTGCCTAAGCACACCCATACTGTACGATTTAAATGCATCACCCCACCTCCGAAGCGTAATTACGGGTGTCGTTTGTCTGTCACGTTCCTTCGTTCATAGTCACACTGTCGATATGAGGCAGGTACGTACGTTCAGAGCTACGTGGCGTTACATCTGCCGCGCGCATTGTGCAGTACATACAGAACAGCGTTTTTACGTCTTAATAAATACACTAGCGTACGTAGCTCAGGACCAGGCCCATATGTCTGAGCCCTGCATGCTTTCCGTACGTCAGTCCGCACAAGAGAGGGGAAGTGAACTATCTTGCGTAAGTCTCACAAGAAACAGCTAAAACGCTCATTCATGCCCTAATTATATCCCGCATTGATTACTGCAATGCCCTTCTTATTGGTCTCCCACAAAATAAAATTGTCCCTCTACAGTCTATATTGCATGCGGCAGCGAGACTGATCTTCCTTGCAAAACGCTCAACTACAGCTACTCCACTCTGTCAGTCTCTACATTGGCTGCCTGTAAAATACAGAATCAAATACAAAATCCTCTTGCTAACCTATAAAGCCATAAGCAACACTGCACCCGCATACATTTCCTCACTTGTCTCAAGATATATCCCAGCACGTTCTCTCAGATCATCACAAGATCTACAACTCACCTCTGTACCTCATAAATGCTCAGATTTAAGGTTGCAAGACTTCCCCCGGGCAGCACCCACTCTCTGGAATAGCCTTCCTCGCTCATTAAGACTATCCACTACTCTACAATCTTTCAAGCGTTCACTTAAAACTCATCTCTTCAGACAAGCTTATCAAATTCCACAACCACCCTAAGCATTAAATACCATATTACCAACCACTTCTACAATTTAACACATTACGAACACAAACCCGCACACTCTCTGTTCTACAATTCCCTCATCTCTGCTACTAACACTGCTGTGTGACTGGAGCATACAGAGCATTGAGCACTTTTGTCATACACCCTGGCTGGTCCATTGTGTGATATATAGCACTTGCCCTTATGTATCAAACCCATTGTCCTAGAGAGTGTAAGCCTGTGAGCAGGGCCCTCTTACCCACCCAGTCTGTCTGTTATTCCCCAGTATTGTTATAAAGATTGTAACATTGTAAAGCGCTACGTAATCTGTGGGCGCTATATAAAAACCTGTTAATAAATAAATAATTAAGAGGGAAAGGGATCGCAGTTTACTTGCATGAATATGGACATGAAGAATGTAAGTACAAGTCACTGAGGAACAGGTCTTAAAAGAACTCTCAAAGATGAAAGAGGACAAATCACTTATACCAGATGGGATACACCCTAAGTTACAAAAAGTTCTCAAAGAGGTGCTGGTAAAACCAGTAACATAAAAATGCTAAATCATGGACTCAAAAATGCAAAAACTTAATACAGTATTAGTGGCTATACATTAGAAACTACTGAGGAGGAAAAGGATCTAGGAGTCACTATTTCATGTGATATAAAAGGCAGCCAAGCAATGAGAAAGGCAAGTCAGATGCTTGGTTGCATAGGGAGAGGAATTAGTAGCAGAAAGAAAGAAGTAGTAATGTCATTGGTGCGGCCTCATCTCTATTAATGTGTTCCGTTCTGGAGGCTATATCTCCAGAAAGACATAAATACATTAGAGACTGTGCAAAGAAATACAATTAAAAGGGTGCATGGCCTGTGTCACACAACATACAAAGAACTAAACATGCATAGCTTGAAGCAGAGAAGGGACAGGGAGATCCCGTTATATAGCAGCTTTCAAATATATAACGGGATGTAACAGTATTATAGTTAAAAGGTGATGTTTCCCAGCTCAAGTCTAATTAGCAGTTTAAAAGTGAAGCTGATCAGGTATCTGTGTGCAATAAGTAAAAGCAAAGCATTCTCCCTGCATGCATAGAATAAAATTAACTCGACTCCCCCTGAAATCAACATGGTTTTGCCCAGGTGTAACTTTAAGTTCTTATTTTCAGCCTCTGAATCAGGTCCATTGTTTCTGGAGTATTGTGCAGGGGTCAGATATTTCATCTATACAGTAATGAAATTTTTTTTTATTAATTTTATTTTGTATTGTTTTGGCACACTGTGATATCAGTGCTCACACTATTCATACCCTTTTATCTCATACACACTGCATTGTGCTCATCATACACTGTCACGGAAACACACTGAGCTTGGCTTATTTGTGCCTGTGCTGTAGTAGAACAGGAGGGGTCTGGTATGAAATGTCGACAGGTCAAAATGTAGACAGTTGAGTATTATGGGACGTATTCAGAGATGTTTCTATAAAGGAACGCAATTATACGCACGGCCAGTGCAGGCCAAACCCCCTCACACCCAGGACACTCCCCTCTCTCTCGGCCGTGCTTAGTGACTTCCGCCGCCATAGACCACTTGTAACTTTCCGTGAGCAGTTGCGTGCGTATGTGTCCTCCGTACGTGCGATTCTTGATAGTCACGCCCACATTCCTTCATTTGAATGTCTTCCCATTTTATTCATTTAAATTTGAACGTGCGTATTTTTGCGTCTCATATCCGTATACACCCAAGTGCGATTCACAAGTCTGTCCGTTAGGCAGTTACGTGCATATATCCTACGTTACTTGCGTATATAAATTTACTACACATGCGCAGTTGAACTTTATCTAAAAATAGCAAATCGCAGTGAAAACGGATCTCTGAATACGCCCCTATGTTAGTATTTGTTAGTAACATCTGTAAACTTAATGTAATGCAGGTGGTAAAAACTTTAGAAATATAATAATATATATGTAACATATTACTCAATTGTTGACATTTTGAACTGTCGACAATTTAACCTGTTGGCATTTTTACTGTCAACATAACAACCGGCAAGGAACAGGAGAGACGGGGAGCAGGCACCTCTAATGCGATTCGGACGGAGACTCTTTGGGCCAGATCCTGAACTATGCCCGCGGGTGTAATTACGCCTGCCGTAAGCGTAATCTCGGCTGAAAACACGCACTGCGCATGTGCGGTGACTACTTCCTGACATAACTTGGTGTTGGCTGTAGTTGGAAATAGGTCGTCCGTACAATTAGCGTAATTACGGACGAATGGGCATGCCTATATTACGCTTGCCATAATTATGCTGCAGTTACGAAATGTAGGCGGGGGAGGGGGGCATTTAAATCGTTTGGGAACATACAAAATATTTGCATAAATCTAGACCGGCCGATGCTACAGGAATGCTCAGTGTGACAGTCACTGTGACTCCAGTTGTAGATCTACTCAGATTTACTAAGCTGCGGAAACGAACAAGTGGAGATGTTGCCAAAAGCAACCAATCAGATTGTAGCTGACATTCTTGAGTATGCAATAGGAAAATAAGAGCTAGAAGCTTAGTAAATCTGGCCTCTGGTATGTGTAAATAGCAGGGAGAGTTAGAAGTGTTCTCATGCCTGTGCATGTTATGCATGGATTTTTTTTTTTTTTATTGAAAGCCGGGAACGTGACTTCGGTGCTCTGTGAAAAAAGTGAAGTGCAAACTAGTGCAAAACAGCCAAAAGCAACCAATCAGATTGTAGCTGACATTCTTGAGTATGCAATAGGAAAATAAGAGCTAGAATCTTAGTAAATCTGGCCTCTGGTGTGTGTAAATAGCAGGGAGAGTTAGAGGTGTTCTCATGCCTGTGCGTGTTATGCATGGATACTGCTGCCGCTCAGCCCTGTCTTGTTTCACACTTACTTATGTGGATGTGTTGCCATCTTTCACTCTTGTAAAACAACTCAATAAGTCATTGCTATTTGTACTCACTGTAATCTGCAAATATACTTCTAATTACTATACAATGCATCAGGCAGCGGCTCAATAACATTTAAATATCTCAGGATTCCATTGTCATTGGTCAGTTATAAACATAACTTACCTGGATATTGCTATCTGAACTCTGCAGCCACCCTGTTCTATTACAGTTTACAACCCAGAGTCTGCAGCTACTATTCAACCCCAATTCCATGTAACGTGGTCTCTGTGATGGACTGCTGAGCTCCTTTAGTCCTTGTCTCGATACTGGGCCTGATCCAGACCTACGCTCATGTGCGTAGCGTATTTACTCCGATGCACTCCCATAGGCACTGGTCGTACTTAGTTTAGCCTTCTTACACCCAGCAAACCCTACCCTAACTTTTCTGATCGTAACCGCGGGCTTCCATAAGCTCATTGTGTAGTTACGAGGCTTAGCACGCACATACTGTATGATTTAAATGCATCACTCCGCCCTCAAAGCGTAATTACGGATTTCGTAAGGCAGACACGCCCCCCTGAGCCTTATTACGAAGTTGTTACGATTAAGGCCCATACGCTCAGAATTTCTTAGCGTGACATCTGCCCCGCGCATGCGCAGTAAATACAAATAGCCGTTTTTACGCTTACGACCGCCGTAAAAACGCACACAAGCGTAGGTCTGGATCAGGCCCTTTGTCACTTCTTATTATGCTCTGCCAGACTGCGTTTCCTCCTTGTTCATTAGACCAAGTCTGTGGCAGAAACCTTGTTCACAGCCAAATACTCTACCACTGTGCTGTTTTTTGGCTCTGAATAGTGATCATGATGAAGTCCAATGCACTACTGCAATGGCCCATACTCATAGGTAATAGGCACTTCTTATTCCCAAGACTGTTTAATAGAGTGGATGTTGCCAGAAGACACAGAAAACACAGGTTTTTATATAGTGCCTTAAAATAAAGCAACAAAACGAAGAGATACAGCGCTTGTACTTATAGGACCGTATTCACAGATCCGTGTTTACGTGGAGCTGCGTGCGTATTTTTAGATACGTTTTAACTGCGCATGCGTAATAACTTTACATAAGTTACGTTGAATATATACTCGTATGTGCTTTAGGCGCGGGCATGTGAATGGAGCTTGGGTACACGCGTGCGGATGGGCGGCGTAGAAATACGTAAATTGCTAATTTACATAAAAGTGGGCGGGGGCATTTAAATGAACACATGGAGGCGCGGTTTTAAAGAATCGCATGGACGGAGCACATATACGCCCGTACGTACACACGGAAAGAACAGAGGGGTCTAGGGACTCGTAAGTTCCCAACGGCACGTCCGGGAGAGGGGAGTGTCAGGGGTGTTGGTGGGTGTTTCCTTGCTCTGGCCGTGCGTATAATCGCGTACATAAAAAACCGGTTCTCTGAATATGGCCCACCATAGCTAAGTTGATTTAATGTATAGATAAGTATCATGGGCTGGATCCAGACTTAAGAAGGAGCTTGAAATTAGGGGCTGGATCCAGACCTTGTTAAGTGCATGAACTTAGTTACTCAAGGACTAAACCATGTTGATTTCAGGGGGAGGCAAGTTAATTATATTCTTTGCATGCAGGGATATAGCTTTGAATTGCTTACTGCACACAGATACTGACAAGCTTCACTATCACACTGTTATTTAGACTTTGGATAGGAAACATCACCTCTCACCTCTAATACTGTTTGCAACAGATGAAATATGACTCCCCTGAAATCAACATGGTTTAGCCCTTGAGTAAATAAGATCATGCACTTAACAAGATCTGGATCCAGCCCTAGGTGAGGAAAGTTACTCCTGGGCTAAACCATGTTGATTTCAGGGGGAGTCAAGGTAATTGTATTCTTTGCATGCAGGGATATATCTTTGAATTGCTTACTGCACACAGATACTGACCAGCTTTACTATCACACTGTTATTTAGACTTGGGATAGGAAACATCACCTCTCATCTCTAATACAGTTTGCAACAGATGAAATATGACTCCCCTGCAATCACCATGGTTTAGCCCTGGCAGGGCTGTTTCTAGGCGCGGACGAGCCATGTGATCGCATGGGGCGCGCCCCCTAGATAACTTAAAGAAGGGCATGTCCCGCAGAACTCCCCCGTGTCGTGGTCACATAGACTGTGGCTCTCACAGACGCCTGTGAAAGCATCATTCAGATAATAGTACTGGTATTCAGGAGCCCTGTAGGACCAAATCATTTACATTGAATAACGCTATGGTCGCCAGAATTTTTTTCCACCCTGGGCTCTGCTAGGTCTAGAAACGGCACTGAGCCCAGGAGTAACTTTCTTCTCTTTAATTTCAAGCACCTTCTTAAGTCTGGATCCAGCCCAATGTCTTTAGAAGTAGATTAGCATTTTTTCAGTTAAACTAAACTTAGTATGACCCTGTGCTATACTAATACGCCTATAGGAACACCTACACAACAAGCTTTCACGTTATATTAGTGACGTATGGACATTAATGATGTATGTTGCATAAATAAAGGCCTTCTGACATTGTGTTGGCAGAGCTGCACTGGATACTGTACTTGTCTCATTGTTGCACTCCGGCTAGCCGTGGATCGAGGCCTCCTCACAGGAAGGGACCGTGTACCCCGACAATCATACAGAGCGCTGAGCACTTTTCCTTTACATGCTGGCTGGTCCATTGTGTGATATAGAGCACTCGCCTAAGGTATCAATCCTTAATGTCCTATAGAGTGTAAGCTTGCGGGCAGGGCCCTCTTACCCACCCAGTCTACCTGTTACCACCGAGTCCTGTTATAATGATTGTTAAAGTTGTAAAGCACTACGCAAAAAAAAAACCTGTTAATAAATAATAAATAAATAAATAAATGCTCTTCAGTTCTGAGCATGTGCAGTGTGAACTCACACTACATGAGCTGGCGTACGCTCACCTCTGGATCGGGCCGATAGACAGGTGCCTAGGACGTCGTTGCTCAGTTTGGGGATCTTGGTTGTGTGTCAGTGGTGGAAGTTGGACAAATCTGGTCCATTTGGTGCTCTGGGTAAGACTTCAGCTGGTCCAGACAACAGAAAACGTAGAGGACCTGACGCCTCTCTCACACACCCAGGGCCAGATTTACTAAACTGCGGGTTTGGAAAAGTGGAGATGTTGTCACAACCCAGGGCCGTAACTAGGGGTGTGTGATAGAGGCAGCTGCCCAGGGCACCAAGCTTAATTGGGGCACCGGTGAGTTAATATATAATGTTAAATTGGTTTGAAAGTCAGGGTCGGGGGCACCATTATTCCTTTTTGCCCCTTCCGCTAAAATATCTTGTTATGGCTCTGTAGCAACCAATCAGACTCTAGCTCTCACTTTCCTATAACATACTAGAGAATGTCAGCTAGAATCTGATTGGTTGCTATGGGCAACATCTCTACTTTTCCAAACCCGTAGCTTAGTAAAGGCCTACAACCTCCAGCAAAAAAATTGGAGACTGCAGGGTTTGGGTGTGAGGGAAAGGCGTTGCTGGGCTTATAATCATATTAAGTACAGGCTGAAATGTGGAAGGTTAGGGTTAGGCTGCGGGAAATGGAGGGATAAGGTTAGGGATAGCAACAAAAGCTTACCTTTTGGAATAGAAATATTCTTGGCTCCAATAGCCGCTACACCGCCACGAAAACGTGGACTGTTGGCAATCGCAATTCAACTGCCGTACAATGGTCTTTACAAGTAAAAAAAACAATCGTACCAGCAAAACACATCCCTATGTTCCATTTTAAATATTAACAACTTTAAAATGATGTTTCCCTTTTTCATTTGTGCTCATAGGAAGCTCCTCTGTACACCCAGAGAAGGGAATACCTATAGATATTATAAGATATATCCTGTTGTAGACATAGATGGTAAAGGGCCAAAAAATGGAACTGCTTCTATAAATACTCGCTCCTGCTGTTGAACCCAGCGCGTTTCGACTTTGAAAAAAAAACAAGTTTAATAAAATAATAGATATTAGTAAGGTTATTTGGATGTCACGATTTTATATCTTTTATAGTGTAGCAGCAGAGTATTTAGATGGTAAGATAGAGTTCAGAGTGGGATCTTGTAAGAGTATTTTCCAATGTTTATTAAGGATTTTTTCTATCATTTTAAAATCACTGTTATATTGTGTAATGAAGGCAGTGTCAAATTTTTGTTTATCTTTATTTATTTTAAATGGTCTCTCTTTTTTGGGTATTAATGGATCTCTGTCCATTTTACCCACTTGATCTATAATGTGGTCTAGCTTATCTTCCTTATAACCTTTCTTAGTAAATTGTTTTTTAAGTTTTGTGGCCCCTAATTTAAATTCTACCAACTCGGTGCAGTTCCGACGGAGTCTTTTAAACTGACCTACTGGGATGTTACCCAACCATTGACTGTGGTGGCCACTATTAATCTCAATATATGAGTTAACGTCTGTTGGTTTCGAATAACTACGGGTGAATATTTTATCTCCTTTGGGATATACAGTGAGATCTAAAAAGTTGACGTTCTCTCTACTTCTATTAAAAGTTAAGACAATGTTAAAATTATTAGAGTTGAGGTAATCACAGAACTTTAAAAGGCTAGACTCACTGCCTTGCCAGACGAAGAGCACATCATCGATGTATCTCCACCAGGAGACCAGACTACCCCCTATCTCTCCGTGGACAAATAATTGTTCCCAAAAATGCATAAAGAGATTAGCATAACTGGGGGCAAATCTGGTCCCCATTGCGGTGCCCTTCGTCTGCAAATAAAAATCCCCATTAAAATTAAAATAATTGTTGTGCAAGATAAAATCTATACTCTCCAAAATGAATGATTGTATGTCTGGAGCGCACTTATTTTCTACAAGACTGTGTGTGACAGCATTTATCCCATCACTATGTTGTATTATGGTATACAATGCTGTCACATCAGCAGTTACAAGCCACATATCTTCATTCCACTTAATGTATTCTAACTTAGATATTATATCTCCTGTATCCTTAATATATGATGGTGTATTAGTGACCAGGGGTTGTAAATGGTGATCTACAAATTGTGAAAGATTGGATGTTAGGGAATTAGTTCCAGCGATAATTGGTCTCCCTGGGGGATTAATGGGATCCTTGTGTATCTTAGGTAACACGTATATTACTGGGGTACTGTATTCTATAATCGTAAGAAACTCTGCCTCTTTTTCGGTAATGGTACCTTTTTCTGTATGTTTGTTGATGAGAGTATGTAAGTTTATCTTAATTTTCTCTGTAGGTTGTTTTTCCTCTGGTTATTTTTTTTATCGCTGCCTGCTGTTTTAGCACAGCGGTAAAAAAAAAATTGGCAAATTTTTTCCGTTCAATTGCCGGCGAAGGCGTCGTATTTTTACCAACGCAATCTTTTTGAAAATTTCACCGGCAATTGAATCGGGCCCAATGGGTGAGAATGTTCTTAACCAAGTGAAGGTGTATTAGAACAGAAGAACACTTTTACTATACAGCCTGGCTGATCCATTGTGTGATATTGAGCACTTGTCCTTATGTATCAAACCCACTGTCTTATAGGACCTGATTCACACTTAAGATGATGATACGTGCGTATATTTAAGAACGGATGAACTGCGCATGAGTAGTAACTCTATTTGCGTTGGACTTAAGTGCACAAATTCCGTGTTAATACACAATGAACTTAAAATCTGTAGGTTCATAGTAACATAAATAGGCGTTCCATGAATAATAAACTCGGCAGATACGAAGATTTGGGTGGAGAGGGGCATTTAAATGACCAAATGAAGGTGCGGTTATGCAGTTAAGTTCCTAAGTAGACGCCCTACGCATTCAAATGCGAACCTACAGGTGAGGGAGCCCTATGGCACTCGTAAGTCACATAAGAACCTGAAAACCGGGGGAGTGTTATTGCTATTAGCTGCGTATATTTAGGAACCTATCTCGTTCTTAAGTGTGAATCAGGTCTTGTTTAAACTGATCGTTAAAATGATAGAGTGCTACATAATCTGCTGGCGCTATATAAAAACCTGTTCATAAATAAAATAAGAGCACGATAGTTTCTGTAACGGTACAATAATCTTCACACATAACAGATGATGCGGGATATGCTCCGACAAATAGCAAAAATAGTAACAGGTTTTATAAGAAGGCCGGTTCTCTCAAGGCTGTAATGACACTGAGGGGTTGAAAATCACTTTATATAGTCTGCACAGTGGGGTGAATATGGTGCACATGCACTGTAGAGAAGCCTCGCACTCAGGGCCAGCGGGACCCAGTAAGTGGGGTAAGCGTGGCAGGGGGGCGCCAAGCCAGATAGGCTCTTCCTTCCACCATATAAATGAATAAAAATAAGAGAACTTTAAAAAAATTATATACTTACCTAATATGGGCGCCCGGGACCCAGCATCCTCTGCTCTCCTCACTCCACCCTGCTCCCTTCTCACTGAATGTTGGGCGTCACTGGAAAATAGAAGAGCGCAAATTTATTTTTTGCAGGGGGGGGCGTGAGACATGCTAGCACCGGCCCTGCTCGCACTGACGTGCTAACGGCACCTATTCTATGTGGGGACAGCTAGTAGCACTTTCATCTCCAACAATGAGAAGCCTTAATTATTATGTGACAGACACCAGTCTGCAAGGAGCCAGATCCTGTTCTTCCCTCAGTTTAAATAGACAAATAATTGTTGGACTGAAGGCTGCCAATGTGGATGCCCAATTACTCTGGCCAGGGCCAGCTAGTGCCCTATTGGGCACATACAGGGCCATCTTTTGCACTGGGCACAATCAAGTTCTGGGGTCTTGAGCACTTGCTCTCCAGCCCCAGCAGTCAAAGCATTTACAGCCTGACTGTCCTGGATTTCCGCTGGGGAGCTGGGGTAACCCCTGGCTGCATTTTTGGTTACAGTTTTACTCCTGTGAATGGGTTGATAGGGGCATTGATTTGCCCAGGGCCTACAATATTGTTAAGACAGCCCTGGACACATGTTCTACTCGCTGCTTCTCTGAACATTGAGGACTGCAATGACTGAGATTCAATGCGTCACATAGACCTCTCTAACACAGGCCTACAGTTATCTCTCTCACAGATGGTGCGGGGAAAGCTACGAGGCCAGAAAACTCTCTTGGATCTTCTATGAGCACTGACAGCACCAGGGAGCTTCCCAGGAAACAGGCTCCATTCCAGCCCATCTGTGACTGTCCCAGTCTCTATGCTCCTACTCCTGGCATTATTGCCTAATTCATAGCTGCCTACAGGTCTGCTGCCCCCTACTGTCAGTATTTATGGCCACATCATCCTTAAGAAGATTTATGAAAACATCCTTTCTACATACAGAAGGTGGTGGTAAAAAAAAAAAAGAACTTAATAAGAAGTGGGCTGCCCCTTCTCTCCATTCCTGCATGCTGAAGCTGCATTGAAAGAAGCTCCGAGCAGAGCGATGCTGGGAGCCTCTCTCCTAGTTTCAGCAATGGGGGATGGATAGGGGCTGTGGATAAATTGCTCTGGTCTTTCCTTTAGAGCCATCACTGAAGAGAGGAGGAAGTTAGAAGATCAAGATAAGTTAATAGGGGATGGAAAAGGAAATAATGGGTGCACAGGGATGAAATATCCATTATAGATAGTTTTATATATTTTTAGAGGGGGCTAGATGGCTGTGTTCACTCATTTGTACACAATAGTCCATTTAAAATTATTTGTCTAATAACCTAATAAATTTGGTCTGGCATCTACATTATAAAAATTATGCAGAGCCCTAAACTATACTAAAAATAATCATATAACATTATATCAGTTGCATCTTTGCATTAGTTTTTATATCCTGGGTACCTCATGCAGGGCATATAAAAACCAGAACAGCTCCTGTAAATCAGTATAAAAAAGATATATAAAGGTTTGGCTGGTAGCACCCAGAAATAATTATGGGATCCATATATTGCGACTAGCCTATCGGTTCTGGTTTTAATAGTTACCTGTCTTTAGGTCCACTGTGACCATTTTCGGTCTTCTGTTTGCTTCGTATGTTTTCTCCCCCTTTCAGCTTTACAAATGGACATCTATAGTTTACCATTTCTACATGAATGTTGTTAGTAATACCAAAATATATTGTGCATAAGTGTAAGGTAGCCACCAAGGCCTTCTCAACGTATCACTTTACATTACTACTGTTTTTTTTTAAATTGGCACATTGGGGTAGATCCAGAACTACGTTTGCCGTACGTTTACTCGCGTAGCGTATTTACGCATGCGTACATTCTATACACTCCCCTTGGCACACCCCTTGAATGTACGTATTTTGTCAAGATACGCTTTTCAAACCCTACCCTAACTTTTGCCAACTAAACCGCAGTGATCCGCACACGTGCGTATGGGCAACACGTATTTACGCAGCTAAGCATGCCCATACTGTACACTTTAAATACAAACCCCCGCCTACTTAACGTATTTCAGATGTATTTTGGACTCACGTAAAGATGGCACGCCCACACGTAAGTATTTACGTGACACATACGTGAATGGCCCATACGTTCACAATTACCCTATGTTACTGAGCGTATTTTCTATGATGCGCATGCGCACTACTTACCAAAAGGCGATTTTACGTCTCCGCCATGCGTAAATTCGCTCACAAGCGTTGTTCTGGATCTGGCCCATTATCCATAATTTATATGTACATATGAACCCACCTAACATTTTACATTGGTTCCTATGTGCATATAAGTTGTGGATAATGTGCTTGGTCAATGCAAAACAAAAATTGTAAATAGGAATTTGTCATCCAGCTGATTAACTCAATTCTAACAATGGTCATTTATTGCAATGCTGGGGTTTCATATGTTGTGTTTTCCTAAATTACAACTAAGGGGATTTGAGTGTAATCACAAGTCCATGATCCTTTCAGAAGTGTCACTGGCATTTTAGTGATATTTATACTATAGTTCTCCCGCCATTGAGTTGCTGCACATCACTGAGAACTGCACCCCCTCTGCCCAATGTGTAGACACTGCTGCAGGCTCCCACTTAGCTGACTAAGCTTTCATTATCAAGATAGGAGCCCGCGCAAAGCATCATGGGAGTCGTGGTCCGTGCCAGTCTCTAGACGCCAAGGCTTCCGTGCCGAGAGCGCCGGCTGAAGACTACAAATCCCGTGATGCTTGCGGGCGGCCTATGAACAACTACCACATGGAGCAGGGGTGGGTATCTTGGCAACCACAGGGCACCTCCCCTCCTCCTCCTGCCAGCCTGTGTATTGTGGCAACAGCTGCCACCTCACCCCCCGGCTCTCACCCCATGAACCCCTCTCCGAGGCGGGCACCTTAAACATGGATCTGTTCGGGGACCTACGAAGGATGAACAAGAGGCAGGTGAGTGACAGCCAGGGGCCACACAGGATGCTCATCTGGAGCCACATGAACCAGTGACACTCATAACTTTTATCATCCTGGTATGGAATAGGGTATTGCCTATCACTTCATTCTCTATTTGCATGCTATACACACCTCCTGCAATGTCATTATTTCTACATTATGGCTAAAATAATATTATAAGAAAATCATTTGGAACCCCCCAGTCCCCTATCTCTGTGCATTGAATGAATGCATTTGCAAATATAGTAGTTATTATAACTGCTTAAACATGCAAAAAAAAAAAACTAGATCCAAAGCTCAATTGTTACAAGGCAGAAGCTATTTGTATAGTTTCATAGTTGCAAACTATTATCTGTTCACAGAAGTCTCATATCCTTATTTCTGTTTAATATATAATGTGTGTGAGAGAACTGTGTACTATAATGGAATATTGGCACATGCTGCGATAGGAAGAATGGGAGGATAGAGTCCTCTGACCCATAGAGCTCACAGTCTAAATGGTAAATAGTGTCTTGAATTTGGTTGTTTTATTATCAAAGCTTTAAAGATAACCACATTCCTATCATCTTATGCTCACCACTATGCTTATCCATCAAATTTTGATTCCTAAGAATTACATTTCTGTATAATGCCTAAATGAGACTCATTGATCATATGATAATCAATGAAGATTATGCACCATTGTGAGTGTCGTATTTAGAGATTTACATTCACTATTGCACATTTGAATGCCAACTACAACCATATTGGTGCCAGATGACTATGTACAGTATATATTGTCCTAGTGCAGACCATTGTATGGAGGATCATTTATAGCAGGTATTGAGCTACAGTTAGTATATAGCTTATGTGATATTATGTCTCCTGAGTATTCTATATCATACTAACGTCTGGGCACGTTAGGTAGCCCTGCATTAACCATCGCTTGTGTGGAGTAATGTCTATACCTTATATACTTTTATTGTTCATAATTTTCACAATATGTTATAATATAAGAATAATGGTAATTATGGTTAGTCTATAGATCTTAGAACACCTACATGAAGCTTAATATATGTTATTACTTATTAAACAAACACTTTAACATTTCTAAAATGGAGTAGCTACCTAATAAAATCATTTCTAATTTGCATGTTAAAAATCAGTATTGTGATTCATTGACAAATATTGGCTGGGTAAATTCAGAGAGTCTCTTGCAAGCGTTACATGTCATAATTATGTGGTCATGTGATATACAGAATCGGTTTAGCCATTTAATTGCATGATTTGTTCCCTTAAGTGTCACCGTTATCATGCACAACATTGAGTTTCATGGCAGATAAGAACCATGGAGCCGATTCAGGCCTCCGTGTGTTTTCTGCCGGTGTGTAAGGACGCACGTGAGAGGGGGTGGGGGGAACTCCCTTGTCACCCCCTTCTCATGTGTAGAGCTGTGGAACCCTAAAATCTCAGTACAGATCTGCATCCGTCCGATCTGCACCGCCCACTTACCTTCATTTGCATGCCAATCTCCGCCTCCATTCAGTTATTGGGCACTTGGATGTCTCATAACGCCCCCACGGAACTCCTATAATACGGAACTGAGTTCTGTTCCATTGCACGGACAGAAAATCACCTGCGGAGGTCAGGTTATGTTATTAGATAAGGATCGGGCCTCATGTGGTCTATCTAGTGCTCCCATTTTCTATTTCTCGAAAGTCATGATGACCTCAGGACATTTATAAACCTTCATTTTTTTTCAAGATGTAGGATATCCTTATATTTATCTAATGAATGATCTCTATGACCTCTGATAGAAGGCCGTTCCTATTCAAATAGTCACTGGTTATTTTTCCAAGAAAATGACCACCGCCAAGCATTCGCCTACTTGAGGCTCTTGAAAATGAACATACTGTACTGCCCTCTCTGGTGGGTGACGGCATCGCGATACTGCCCATCCTGTGCCTTCATGCTCTTTACATTAGAGTTCTAGGTAACTCTAGATTAGTTAGGGAACAGACAGTATTGACATGAATGTGTGGAGATGGGGGGCCTATAAGAGCTCATACAGTACTTGATAGGTCACATGATGCAGTATGGGGTCTCTTTGCAGCAGGTGCCTTAGTTGAGAACTGCAGTAACAAGGTGGCTGGTATGACTACTAAATGAATGGCAGGGGTTTACCAGGTGTATGGTAGATGGAGAGGTGGCTTTATGCAACACTCAGCTACCAGTTAGAACCTGTATAAGCATCTTGTGGCCCAGGTTGCTCCAACAGCATATGAAGAGCTGACAGCTGTCAGAGCATGATGGGATTTGAGGAGCGTTAAAGGGGGTGTAGCCCAGAGTTGGGGGATCTTTGTTCAGCAGAGAGCTCTTACGGCCGGATTCACAACTGCGTGTTGCGTGCCCATACGTCCGTAATTTACCGACTCTAATTACTACGCATGCATAGTAACTATTGTATGCTATCTACGTAGCGTTTTGCTATGTAGATTGCTTGCATGCGGTCTTTAAAGACATTAGTGTGCAGAGGGTTAATCTTTTCATCATTGAATATAATATTATTCTACTGTATTTTGGTTTGATTTACTCATATAACAACCAAAAATCCCAATAAAAATGACCAGAAATAAAAAGAAATTAAATGATAATAAATACTTTTCCTAATAATGCTGTTAGATTATACGTCTTTATAAGAGGAACTTGGGGTACACCATGATATGTTCTTGGGGGACGTGTAAATGGATGCACACGCATTGCAGTGTTCTAATGATTGTTGGAGAAATGATATTGGATAACTAGGTGATGTGTAACCTGTATTATAATGTGCATGGACCAATAGGGGA
>WWET01000726.1:173162-195151 GCA_011038615.1 Limnodynastes dumerilii | reverse complement strand
GGGGTGTTGTCTCTCCTTCCTTGAATTAATAAATCTCCATTCACTGGTTTCTCCAGCACTGGGCTCAGCTTTCCTTATGGTTAGGAATTGGCCACGTTCTTCTCCATTTCTCCTCTAATAGGATCCCTATCTCAGGATAGAAATACTGGACCAGATCCAGGGTTTGAAGATAAGAGAAAATCATGTGGAAGGTTATACCTGGGTAAAACCATGTAGGATTGCAGGGGAGGCAAATTTAATCTTTTACTAACAGTATTAGAGTTGAGGGGTGATGTTTCACAGCCCAAGGCTAAATAACAGTGTGATAGTGAAGCTGGTCAGTATCTGTGTGCAGTAAGCAAAAGCAAAATATTCTTCCTGAATGCATAGAATAAAATTCATTTTCCTCCTCTGAAATTGAACATGGATTTACCCAGACTATCCTAATACATTTGGAGTTTTTTTGTATTGTGTTAATAGACCACTAATACCCCGTTCACACTGAGCCAAAAATATGCTTGCTGGGGCAAGCCCTGACGACCCAGGTTGTGACTCAGTGTGAACGGGTGCGCCTGCTGCTACCCACGTCTACTGACCTTAGAATTAGACCCGGGACATTTGGAGGGTTATTCCCGGGTCTGACCCGGGTAGCCGCCAGTGTGAACGGTGCGACCCTGGTTTTTCAACCGGGGTCTCACTGAAATAAGCTGATTGGGGCTAAAATAAAAATGTTAACTTTAAAAAAAAAAAATTTTATAAAATGTTTTTTTTAAATATATAAAAACCATTAGCATAATATTAAAAAAAAAATGTTAACTTTAAAAAAAAAAATAATAATTTTAAAAAATATATAAAAAAAAAAAAAAAAAACAAAAAAAAATTAATAAATAGAAGACAACTTACCTGTCCGTGCGACGCGGCTGACTCCAGGTCCGGCGGCATGAACACACACGGTGCATGCGCCGTGTTTTTTCATGCCAGGACCTAAAATTTTCTAAGTGCCGAAATGGAGGTCCTGCACATGCATCTCAGGAATGAAAAGTCCTGCGAGGACCCGGAGGATCATCGCGGGACCTCGCAGGAGAGGTGAGTAGTTGTAAATAGTGTTAAGCGCAGTGAAAAAGCGAGCCTGATGCAGCTTTATTCACAGGGAACGAGGCAGTTTAGAGCCCAGAGTCCCGGGTCAGGTCCATTCAGTGTGAACGGACCTCCCGGGTCAGTCCCATTCAGTGTGAACGGACCTGACCCGGGAATTTCCAGTGTCTAAGCAGCAGTGTGAACGGGGTCTGAGGAGCTGGGCTGATGTGTGCACCAGCAATAACCTGGGTCAAAAATCCCGGGATATTGCAGGGTCGGCAGTGTAAACATGGTATTAGATCAGCACAGCTGTTGTGAAACTACAAATCCCAGCATACAACAGCAGTGGAGATATAGGTGATAATCTGCAGCCTAACCCTAATCCTAAATCTAACACTGCAGCCTAACTATAACCATAACCACAGCTTAACCCTAAATCTAACCCTAAATGCACCCTAATCCTAACCCTAACTGCAGCCTAACCTTAACCCTAACCGCAGCCTACCCTTAAACCTAACCACAGCCTAACCCTAACAGCAGCCTAACCCTAACTAACTGCAGCCTAACCCTAACATAAATGTTTATAAGCTATACTGATTCAATTATTTACCTGCCGACACTGCGTCTCATTCAAGTTCCATGAAGTCGATGTCATGATTCGGTCGACATAGCGTATGTTGGCATCATGCTGCTTCTGGATCTGACACAGTTGGATAAATGATGTAGAGCTCCTGGCCATCGAGATGGTAAGTATGGATTGCTCAACCATATCCCTGTTGGGACTCACAACGTAGGCTACCGCTGCCTGCGCTAGACGATCAGCCACTGTGTTACTTGATAGCGCGAGCACACATCTCTCGCCCATCTCTCTTCCATCTCTCGCCCATCACTCATATCAGTGCATACTTTTACCTGTCCGGTACACTGTGTAAATACCATTGACCTTCTGGTAGTCCGCCTGAGACACTATGGTTCTGTTACACCAACTTTCCCTCTGTTTACTCCTCTCTGCATGAAACATTCCCTGTTATATTCTCTCTCTGCACTCCTTTTACAATGCAAGTCCTGTAAACAGCAGCGTGTGCCCAGACGCTTTGTTGTGCTCCGTGATTAAGTCCCCGTATGATTTGACGGGCGCGAGGCGATCTATCTGAGCCCTCTTAGCGGTTCTGGAAGTCTCAGCAGGCCAGCTTTCACTTTCTGATGTATTTAGCTGCATTACAATGCGGGGAGCGTCGCAGCGTTTCACATTGTACTCTGAGCTTTCTCCACTCTTTTCCCTGCGGTGCTGCTTCCCTTTCAAATACTCCGATCTAGTGACTGAAATAAGCTTTATAAAAACTCTGCCACCATTTCATAAAGTCTAAATCCAGGACACACAGACACCATGGAGGACGTTCTATGGACATAGGTGACTACAAGGTCATTGGTTTATCTAGGCTTATAATCTACTCTAAACTAGAATCATTTGGTACTTTATTGATTGACTTATACACAGGGGATGTAGATGCCGTTGCTGCACTCTCTATTTCAATACTGGTACAGCAGACCGTTTAAAGAATAGCTTTATTTTGGAACAGGTACAATGTTGAATGTTTTTATTTCGACAAGGTACCCGTTCCCAATGGTTAGGGTTAGGTCACGGTTAAGGTTAGGCCGCGTAGAGGGGGCGGTTAAGATTCAGCTGCGAAACAAGGATGATTAAGGTTAGGCTGCGGAGAGGGGACAGCTAAGGTTAGGTTGTGGGATAGGGATAAGGGTTAGGGAGTGGTTAGGGTTAGGTCATGGTTACGGTTAGGCCGTGTAGAGGGGGCGATTAAGATTAGGCTGTGGGACAGGGATGTTAAGGATTAGGGAATGGCTAGGGTTAGGTCACGGTGAAGGTTAGGCCGTGTAGAGGGGGCAGTTAAGATTCGGCTGCGGGACAGGGAAGATTAAGGTTAGGCTGTGGAAAGGGGACAGTTAAGGTTAGGCTACGGGATAGGGATGTTAAGGGTTCGAGGATGGTTAGGGTTAGGGAATAGTTAGGGCTAGCTTGTGGGAAGGGGATGGTTAGGGTGAAGAAACTAGTACCTGTCGCCTTTGAAATCTTTATGGACTAAGCAGTTGTGGGAATGTCGCCGTCGGGAACTGCCAGAATATGTTTGTGTTCGTCACTTCATTGCCAGAAACTGATCTGGCGCAATAAAGATCATCGTATCGGTTAACAGTGGGTCTGAGCCAGACTCAAATGTAAAAACACCTTGCATTTCGGACAACCCCATGCAACTGATATGGAGTTTAAGGGCCAGATTTACTAAGCTGAGTGTTTGAAAATGTGGAGGTGTTGCCCATAGCAAACTGTCAGATTCTAGCTGACATTCTCTAGTATGTAATAGGAAAGTGAGAGGTAGAATCTGATTGGTTGCTATGGGCAACATCTCCACTTTCCCAAACCCACAGCTTAGTAAATCTCTCCCTAAGAGTGATCCAGACACAAAAAAAGTGCAGCATTTAGAGTACAATTCACATACATTCTGCAGATGTGTCTTTTTGTACAGCTGGGTCCTTGTGTCTGAAGTCCAGTGTGAGTGACAGGTGTGGTCTCCCCCTCTGATACGCAGGAGTTAGGATCCACCGCTGGTTCTGGATCCGGTACAAGCCCCTCTGAGCACAGTCACAGCAGTGAGTCGCGCTCTGGTGGGAATCGCTGCGGTTTTGTGCACTTGTGTTCTTGGCATGCGCAATATGAAGGAACGCAGGGATTTTTATCGCCATCGGGTGTGCATTTCAGTCTGGCCCAGTGTTGGTGTTAAAAGAAAACAGCAGCCGATATGGACTTTATATATGGAAAACATAGGCCACAGTCATTGGGCAGAATTTAAGCAGCCTGAAAATGATGGTAATGTGCAAGTATAGTGCAGGAAGCTCTTGTAACACAGCCACCTGCTGTATGTACAAGAGATGTTTTCTTATATCTGCTTAAGGAGGGTGTGGCCATAAATACTGACAGTAGGGGGCAGCAGACCTGCGGGCATTTATGCCAGGAGCAGGAGCATAGAGACCTGGACAGTCACAGATGGGCTGGAATGGAGCCTGTTTCCTGGGAAGCTCCCTGGCGCTGTCAGTGCTCATAGAAGATCCATGAGAGTTTTCTGGCCTCATGTAGCTTTCCCCGCACCATCTGTGAGAGAGATAACTGTAGGCCTGTGTTAGAGAGGTCTATGTGACGCATAACCCAGTCATTGCAGTCTTCAATGTTCAGAGAAGCAGCGAGTAGAACTTGTGCCCATTATGGCATTTAATAATGCAAAAGTTGAGGAAAAACAGGATCAGGCCTCTTGCAGGCTGGTGTCTATTACATAGTAATAAGGCTTCTCATTTCTGTACTATCAGATCTCTAAGCACAAGATTCTGGTGCCGTGGACCCCCTAGTGTCAGTCTGTGCCCCTCCTACTCACATGGTCTGACTTACTTTAACTTATCCAGCAGGAGCTCCCAGAGCTATGGAAGACGGGATGAGTATTCAGAGAAAGAGAGCATCTGTTCTGTGAAAGGATTACTAGGGAACGCCCACCTGGTAGCTTAGCCCCGCCTCTTTGTCAGAGGTGCCATATTCTCCCTATGTAAGATAGGAGCTCTGAACACAGTGACACAGTGATCCAATAGCGTATCCCTGCTGTAACTACGCATTTGTGCAGGTACATGGGAGTCCATTCCCCTACATTATAATGTCCAATGTCTGGGTATTAGTGATGGACCTGTAGATGCCATTCTGGTAATCCCATTTTTGACATTGATACAGCATAAACGTGTCCGTATCAGTGTCAAAGGCTTTTAAATATTGATTATTTTTATATTGGAATGGGTACAGTGTTGAATGTTCTTATTTCAACAATGTGCTCATTCCCAGGGAGGGCTAGGTTGTGGAGAGGTGAGGGTTAGGGTGTGGAGAGGAGAGGGTTAGGGTGGGGAGAGGTGAGGGTTAGGCTGTGGAGAGGAGAGGGCTAGGCTGTGGAGAGGAAAGGGTAAAGCTGTGGAGAGGAAAGGGTAAGGCTGTGGAGAGTAGAGGATTAGGCTGTGGAGAGGAGAGGGCTAGGCTGTGGAGAGGAGAGGGCTAGGCTGTGGAGAGGAGAGGGTAAGGCTGTGGAGAGGAGAGGGTTAGGCTGTGGAGAGGAGAGGATTAGGGTTAGGCTGTGGGACAGGAACGATTAGGGTTAGGCTGCAGAGAGGGGATTGTTAAGGTTAGGTTGCGAGATGAGGATAGTTAGGGTTAGGAGAGGGTTCATTTTAGGCTGTGTAGAAGGGAGTGTTAGCGGAGGGTTAATGTTAGGTTGTGTGTAGAGGATGGTTAGGAAGAATTAAACTTTCCTGTCACCGTTGGAGTCGTGGGAGCGACAGTATCTGTACGGAAACTACTGAAACATTACGGCAGTGATCTGGAGTGGCAAACGACACCCTGGATTTCGCACACGACCTTAAGCAGGCCCTTAATGTAAACGTAAATAATAACCCCCTCTTACTTGTGGCAGCAACAAGAGTTACTGTCTGAACCCGTCATGAAAATAAATGCAATGCCGGATTTCACGGGTTGCACGCAGATCACACCACATGTGCGATTTACAAAAGCAAGTGGTGAGTGGTCGGAATACACTTACTTTGCAGTACGCTGCATCCAGTCCATTGCTCTTAAGTCTGGAGGCGTCTGAATGCGTTCCTATTGTTTACCAGCGATTCTCGTGCAGCTCCGTTTATAATGCAACTGAAACTCATGGAAGGTCAGCAAGATTCCGGAATCTGGATAAACCCTAAGTTATATTTGTGTTGGTTTTGTCTCCACAGTTATACTATCAAGTTCTGAACTTTGCCATGATAGTGTCCTCGGCCCTCATGATCTGGAAAGGTCTGATCGTGGTCACTGGAAGCGAGAGTCCCATTGTGGTCGTATTAAGGTACATTAATAGTGACTTTCATTTCTTTAGTTCATTGTGTAGCTAATTAACGGCACATTATTTATTCTAATGTATGAACTGTACTATTGTGGTCAACCTCTAATGGTATAAAATCCCATGGGATGCATTTTCCACTTAGAAAGCTAATTTTCTACTGTCTCTATCTTGCAAATAGTACTGTTTAGAAAGTTTTAATAATGAATGGGTAAACATGGATTAATTTTTCGGCCTACTTACCAATTCATTCATTCATTCAGAAACCACCGCTGCACCAAACCGGACAGGGGAGTATTACAGTGGAGTCTTAGGGTTAGGCTGTGTGGAGGGGAGTCTTGGGATTAGGCTGCAGATAAGGGAATTTCCGGGTTAGTCTGCGGGGGAGAGAGTCTCAGGCTGAGGTGAAGAGAGTCTTAGGGTCAGACTGCTGGGAGGAGAGGGTTAGGGTAATAGAATGGGAGGGTTAGGGTAAGGATTAGGATAAGGGTTGGGGTTACATAATTACTTTCCATTTGCCGCTGCAACTTCATCTTGGGGATGATCAATTGCTTCTGCCTCACCGAGGAGAAGCAAACGATTTGAGAACCAGTTTGGAACTGGCTGGTATAATATGGCCCTTTCGAAAAAGGGACATTTTATACCAGCCAGTTCTGACCATTTCTGACCCTTGTGTATGGTTATTCTCTGACCAAGCCAACAGCTCTCTGTGTTGGGTGGCAGTCACTAGGGTGCTGTTAGTATTGGTGGCAGTCACTAGGGTGCTGTTAGTATTGGTGGCAGTCACTAGGGTGCTGTTAGTATTGGTGGCAGTCACTAGGGTGCTGTTAGTATTGGTGGCAGTCACTAGGGTGCTGTTAGTATTGGTGGCAGTCACTAGGGTGCTGTTAGTATTGGTGGCAGTCACTAGAGTGCTGTTAGTATTGGTGGCAGTCACTAGGGTGCTGTTAGTATTGGTGGCAGTCACTAGGGTGCTGTTAGTATTGGTGGCAGTCACTAGAGTGCTGTTAGTATTGGTGGCAGTCACTAGGGTGCTCTTAGTACTGATGGCAGTCACTAGGGTGCTCTTAGTATTGATGGCAGTCACTAGGGTGCTCTTAGTATTGGTGGCAGTCACTAGGTTGCTCTCTGTATTGGGTGGCAGTCACTAAGGTGCTCTCTGTATTGGGTGGCAGTCACTAGGGTGCTCTCTGTATTGGGTGGCAGTCACTAAGGTGTTCTCTGTATTGGGTGGCAGTCACTAGGGTGGTCTCGGTATTGGGTGGCAGTCTCTACGGTGCTGTCTGCATTGGGTGGCAGTTATTAGGGTGCTTTCTGTATTGGGTGGTAGTCACTAGGTTCTCTCTGTATTGGGTGGCAGTCATTAGGTTGCCCTCTGTATTGGGTGGCAGTCACCAGGATGCTCTCTGTATTGGGTGGCAATCACTAGGGTGCTCTGTGCATTTGGTGGCTGTCACTAGGGTGCTCTCTGTATTGGGTGGCAGTCACTAGGGTGCTCTCTTTATTGGGTGGCAGTCACTAGGTTGCTGTCTATATTGGATGGCAGTTACTAGGGTGCTTCCTGCAGATGTAGTTGAAGACGTGTCAGGGTCATAGTGAGGGTGGAGATAGATGTAAACAAAGGAATTCAGAAGAGGGTAATGGGGATAGAGGGGGTTTGTAATCTGATTCCATGGTGGGTTACTAAAAAAAAAAAAGGTTTTTATATAATATGGTGCTAGCCAAAATGGTATCTGTGTGTCAGTATGTATTCTCAGCGGTCAGTCATTGTATTATGTTCACAGTGGCAGCATGGAGCCAGCCTTTCATCGGGGAGACCTGCTGTTCCTCACCAACTTCCAGGAAGACCCCATCCGGGCCGGCGAGATTGTGGTGTTTAAAGTGGAAGGCAGAGACATACCGATCGTTCACAGAGTCATCAAAGTCCATGAAAAGTAATGTACTCTGAGATTTATGCCGTCATTACTGCACGAGCCATTAGGGATTGCATTAATAACACGGGAAGTAGCAATTGTTCTCCCTCTTCATAGACCTTGGATCTCCCAGGAGATTATTAAAGGGAATTTATTATCTCTTTTATTGTCCAGACAAAGATGTTTGATTATTGTTGCTGTACAGCGGCCTCGCCAACCAGTGTCTTTATTGAATTACAAATCCCAGATCAAGAACTTCGATATTCTGCCGCTTTTTTGTGCGTCTCCATCGGATTTGCGGACGTTTTTGGACTGCGCATACGTGCTACCCGAGTGGAATGCGTTCCTCCCCCTTAGTCAATGTCCATTATAGTTCAGGTCTGCAAACCAGGTGTTGAGAAACTACGAGTCCCAGCATGCTTTGATTGCATAGCTGATTCCTGACAAAGCATGCTGGGAGTTGTAGTTTCACAACCCCTGGAAAGCCACAGGACTGCCAGGCCTGGTATAGGGGCTTTCCTTTTTCTGTGTACAACTGCACACTTCAGGACTCATACGATTTTCCATATGCTTTAGTTGAACGTTAGGCCTTGCTCTCTGAAGTCCCCTTGTGCTAGTGGTCACATTGTGATAGCAAATGTAGCGTCTTTGGCATGTTAGTTATTATATGTTGTCAGTTTTGTCTTTATGAAACATTTGAATAAAGCTTCTTATTGTTCTGAGTTTGCAAATGCACATTATGTCTGAAGTGCATAATCAAGGGACAGAGCAGAACCAGTTCAAGACCAGGGGCTGGATTTACTACACTTCTCAAAGAGAAAAATGGAGATGTTGCCCATAGCAACCAATCAGATACTAGCTGATATTCTTTAGTATGTAATAAGAAAGGGAGTATCTGATTGGTTGCTATTGGCAACCGCTCCATTTTTCTTTTTAAGAAGTTTAGTAAATGTAGCCCCCAGGTGTCCTGGAGCCGAGGCCTCCCCTGAAGATGCAGCCTGCGGCCTGTGTCTGCACCGTCCCTAATTCTACATATTTCACTTTCAGGGAGAATGGAAACATCAAGTTCCTGACTAAGGGAGATAACAATGAAGTTGATGACCGAGGTCTGTATAAGGAAGGACAGAACTGGCTGGAAAAGAAGGATGTTGTGGGCAGAGCAAGAGGGTGAGTTCTCCTCAGCGGTTATGGGCAACAGCATTTGTGAATTTGGCTATGAATAAAGGCACTCTTATAGTAAAGATGTATTAACACGATTCTAGTAGACTCTGCTTAAGGCAGGCAAAAGAATTCTACAACACTTACAGATGTTGTGAAACTACACGTCCCATCATGACTTGCCAGGTATCGGCTATGCTTATGTTGTTGGTGCATGCTGGGAGTTGTAGTTTCACTACACCAGGATTTCCTATGCCTGGCATAATGTATAGGTCGGATGTGGTTTTATGGCATCCATCAGTGGAAGTGTTGTGCCAGCCAATCATCTACCTGGGAATCTGCATGTGCAGGATACACTACAGGAGATTCTGTCAAATCATAAGAAATAGTAACATGACCTTTGATAACCTCCATGCACCGGATCCCGATTTACGTACGCGGAATGGAAGTATTTGTGTACCCTGGGCACAATTTTAACGCACCCACCTCACGTAAAATATGGCTGGGGCGTAATGAAGGAGCGGATGTAAGTGCTTAACCAAGCCCTTACTGTACGATTTAAATATCTCCCCTGCCCACCGTGCGTTCACGCTGGATGCATGGCGAGTCATCCTGCTTCACCGTCAGAAAGGATTCCAGCATGGAATCCAGGATCGCTCGTAACAAAATATGTGCACAGAACACATCCTCGGGGTACATACACATTCAGAATACGCAAATAGGCTGTTATTGGAACTCCTGGATCCGATCCCATATTAGTAAGTGCCTCGGTAGGGAGAATCTTCCACTGAATGGACGGCTATGGAAATCTTCCTGTTTAAGAGGGTGCTGTGTATAGAAGATATGTCACACGTTACTATGTCTTCTATTAAAAGCATTATTTGATTTAAAGATTGCGTTAAAATTTTACAACCAAAAAACAGCAGATGTTCCGCATTACCAGCGATTGAACAAACAGCATACCAACACTCCTGTGAATATACAATGTGACCAGGCTTAATATAAAGCATAAAAGACACTTGTTATGATTGGCTCAGGCATTCTATTATGCGCAATGTGCCTCCAGAACATTGCGCAAATCTACAGCCCATGGATGTGCGAGACAAAATCCGGGATCTTCAGCTGCAGTAATGGAGGGAAAGAGGCGCACTTCTCAGTAATCTTGTCGTCATGCAAAATTCTAAGGGCCAGATTTACTAAGCTGCAGGTTTGGAAAAGTGGAGATGTTGCCCATAGCAACCAATCACATTCTAGCTGACATTCTCTAGCATGTTATAAGAAAGTGAAAGCTGGAATCTGATTGGTTGCTATGGGCAACATCTCCACTTTTCTAAACCCGCAGCTTAGTAAATCTGACCCTAAAGCTTTATTAGTAATACATTACAATATCGCCCAAAAAGCCCCAGAGAGAGATTTAGCATAATTCCAAACTATGACGGTTAAGGTTAGGCTGCAGCAGTTTAGGGTTAGACTACGGAGTGGGGACCGTTGTGGTTGAGGGGGAAATTTCAGGAAAAGGATGAAGAAAATAGCACCTTTTGTCGTTGGAATCTTTAAAGACACATCATTTGCCGGAACAACGCTGTCTCGTATAGAAACTGCTGGAATACAGATGATCGGAACGGCTAAACTACACCCTGCCTAGATTGCTAACGGTTATAGGTGCTATTATTTAGGGTATATTCACTTTAAGAGACTGATGTGTAAATACCTTCGCTTTTGCTTAGTATTCGTATAAATTCATCATGTAGTGGACAGTCTCTTTCTCGTTCAGCAATAAAGATCTTTGCAGGTCTGTTAGCATTCATTGAGCCATCTATAAAGAGAAGTGTGTTTTGATGTTATTCAGCCGTGCGTGTAGCCATTATGTCGGCTGAGAAATCCTTCTGAGCTTTACCTACAATAAAACCTATTTTCAGCCTTAGCGGATCCTCAGCTCAGAACAATTGCAGACGTCGGCTTGTCATTTGGGCAGAAGAAACATTGTGCTCTGTAAATATTAGTTTCTTCTATAGGGACATTATCTGCCCCTCCGGGCTGTGATATGGCTCTTCATTACCGCTTGTAAATAAATGCAGAAACAGCATTAAATCACAACGTGGTGACTTAGGTATAGATAATTGGATCCAGGCTCCCGTAAAAAAGGGTTGATGCCTGTGTTTTGTTACGGCGCATGCATCGCCATATCCAGACTTTTGTTACGTCCCCATTTTAATTGAGGACACATGAGAATCTTATGTGTCTGGGATCGTAAGGCTGTGATAGCTCGCACGGTGGCGAGTACCTTCGGTGCAGCGTTAACGGGAATCTGGATCCAGTCTGCAATTAGCAGCAGAGTTTTTTTCTTCCTTCTTCTACCCATAAACCTTTGCAGCTGTTGTCCGCAGAGCCCAGGCAGACTTGGTTTTGTTATGGTGCACATATATCTGTACTGCAGACGCACATCAGTTAAATACACAAATGCATCTGTTTGCTGATGTTGGTGCATGTAACACGGGGATGGGCCGTAGATGACCCTCTGGCTTGCTGTCAGGTTTGTTTAACCCCCTAGTTCCCCAAATGATATCAGTTTAGATTGAATGCCCACAGTTCACATAGAACTGCAAACCCCCTTCCTCAAGTTACCACAGAACTTTCCTTTCCCCTTACTGAGGCACCTTACGCACTGACAATGCCTCTCCCCCTTCTCCTAACTAAGCACACCCCGAGCGGCATTAGCACGCCTCTTTCTAACTAAACTACTCCATGTGGTCTTTAAATACCGCACAGAGGCAATCTACGTACCAAGCTGGTCTGTAGATTGTGTAAATGTACAACTGTGCATGTGTAGTAGTCACATTCGGCAAATTACGCATCTAAGAAGCCAGAGCTTCTTAGGTGTGAATATGGTCCAGATTTCCCTCCTGTAAGTCACATAGTATTAACCCCCTTCTTCCCAGTGCACACAGGTTTCCCTCCTCTAGTTCTTATAGAACTAACACTTTTACATAGAACCACCGCCACCAGATACACACACAGTATTATACATACCAGTTCACACTAAATAATTTCCCATCAGCTCACACTGAGTTAACCTTCTCTCACTCTCCATTTCACACTAAATTAACCCCCCTTCTCCGATTTTTCACAAAATGTTTCACTAAATGAACTCTTTCATGATCAATCAATATACATGATTGATCCATTGTTTTCACATGTATACTTCATCATCTCGCATCTACGCCTATTCATGTCTGTAATCCCATCGCAGCTGACAGTCTCATGCAGGGTTAAACAAGTGCTCCCAGTTATTTGCTCTCCTTTCCATTTGGCAGTGGAAGCTTTTATGAATCTCATTGCTTTGATAGGGACTGCAGTGTGGCTGTGGCCTTGCTTGGAAGGACTGCGTAAATCACTGCTCACAAAAAAACAGCTTTGGAGTTTTCCAGAATGCTGCACAGTGAATCATTTGTTGAACCATGTGAAGGAACTTAACAAAAGCTCAGCAAGCTCTTAGTTTCTCCCAGGAGCCTTATAAAAGTATTTACATGTAACACCGTAGGCTGTGACAATCTGCAGCAGTGTAATTAGACTTGCGGTTTTTTGTTTTTTTTTAAATCAAATTATTTTTATTGAACATTTCAAAGTCAGCAACACATCCGCCATTATACATAGACATTGCACAGTAACCAAAAATCATGAGCAACAAAGAAAAGCCTGCACTGAATATTTAAAGATCATACTATATGCGTGTCCTTGGGTCTAACTTACAGTCATCAATTAACCAACTAATAATAGAGTGTAGAGTAATAATAAAGGGTATCCTGCAGGGTTACATAGCACAGACAGATCCACGTGGTTATTCATTTAATAATAAGCGCTACACAGAGGTGAGGAACTCCCATAATAGGCTGAATCCAACCAGCCATCCCATAGACTTGATGTTTTCCCTGAATCCCCTCCTTATTGTTGATGAAAGAAAATTTCATCTGCTTTTCAGCTTTCCCCATATTTTACATGCCCCATACACACTGCAAATAATTGGATAAAACGGTTATTAATATGTCAGAGGTGCAGCCGAAACCACTGAAATCCTTAAAACAAGTATAATAATAAAGAGAGAGAGAAAGCCTCTGCTGCATAATGACTGCATTAACACCCCTTTAGGAACCCAACACAGTCCCTCTTTCGGAAGCGTTATCACTCCATTATTCGGAATGCATTGCAAGTTGAGCAATACGTCTAGACGGCTGCTATATGTCTTGAGAAATCTGCTTTATAATATCAGGTTTTCTGGAGGAGAAAATGAATATATTAATGCTTGTAATATTATGATTGCTATCTCTTGTGAATAAAGTGGTGCTGCTCGAATTATAAGGGACACAGGTATATTTATTATTGCCAATTGAGTTATTTCTATTGTAAGTCACACATCATGTAATAAAACACATATATGACATGCAACACAGGCAAATACATGACAGACATTCAACACCTGTACTTCATGGGTGTGTGTCACCGGTGTGAATGGCCCTCGTAAGCAGTTCAGAAATGGCTGGGAAATCAATTGCTTTTGCCTCGCAGAAGTCAGAGCAATCGATCCTCCCTGGGGCGAAGACTATGCACCGAACGGTATATAGAAATTCAACATCAACCCTTAGCCTAACCCTCCCCTTTCATTACCCTAACCCTTCCCCGCAGCCTGTTCCTAAGACTCCTTTCCCCGCAGCCTAACACTAAGACTCCCTTTCTGATTTGACCTATGAATATCCCAACTGAATGAAGATACGACAGAGCTCTCGTTATAACGAACACACACAACCCTACATCTCGCTAAGAGAATACGCTGCCAGAACAAGAAAGTTACGGGATTAACCATGTGAATACGTAAGTGCGGGTGCTGACACTTAAACTGCGTCAGGGGTAACTGACCGGCACCCAGAACGAAAACAGCAGGGACGAGGAGAGAGAGTGGACGGGAGCAGCTGTGTGGACAAGGACAAGATATTATATATATAAACAAAGCATGGCCTGGCACTCTAGCCATTACCCAGCAACTAACCATAATCTTCTATCTTTAAAATCAAAGTCAGAGAATTAGTTACAGATATCTGCAGACATGTGATAAACCAAAGGCCACTTACAAGGCTTCTCTGTTAGGTGGTCCTAACTCTAAAATTTAGAGTTCATCTCTTATGGAGATCCCCAAGTCTCCAAAACAGCCACCCTGAGACAGCGCCCCCTCTCAGCTGCCATCCCAGACACGCTTTAAAACACACTTCCAAAAAAGAGATTTCTCAGATCAATCTATAAGGTAATTTATACTGCAAGTGCACAGAGCAAGGGAAGTTTGCACAAAAACAAAACATTTTGTTTTAAAGATAGAAGGTTAGGGTTAGTCGCTGGCTAATGGCTGGAGTGCTAGGCCGTGTTTTGTTTTTATATATATATATTATGGTTAGTCGCTGGGTAATGGCTGGAGTGCCAGGCCGTGTTTTGTTTTTGTGCAAACTCCCCTTGCTCTGTGCACTTGCAGTATTAATTACCTTATAGATTGATCTGAGAAATCTCTTTTTTGGAAGTGTGTTTTAAAGCGTGTCTGGGATGGCAGCTGAGAGGGGGCGCTGTCTCAGGGTGGCTGTTTTGGAGACTTGGGGATCTCCATAAGAGATGAACTCTAAATTTTAGAGTTAGGACCACCTAACAGAGAAGCCTTGTAAGTGGCCTTTGGTTTATCACATGTCTGCAGATATCTGTAACTAATTCTCTGACTTTGATTTTAAAGATAGAAGATTATGGTTAGTTGCTGGGTAATGGCTAGAGTGCCAGGCCATGCTTTGTTTATATATATAATATCTTGTCCTTGTCCACACAGCTGCTCCCGTCCACTCTCTCTCCTCGTCCCTGCTGTTTTCGTTCTGGGTGCCGGTCAGTTACCCCTGACGCAGTTTAAGTGTCAGCACCCGCACTTACGTATTCACATGGTTAATCCCGTAACTTTCTTGTTCTAGCAGCGTATTCTCTTAGCGAGATGTAGGGTTGTGTGTGTTCGTTATAACGAGAGCTCTGTCGTATCTTCATTCAGTTGGGATATTCATAGGTCAAATCAGAAAGGGAGTCTTAGTGTTAGGCTGCGGGGAAAGGAGTCTTAGGAACAGGCTGCGGGGAAGGGTTAGGGTAATGAAAGGGGAGGGTTAGGCTAAGGGTTGATGTTGAATTTCTATATACCGTTCGGTGCATAGTCTTCGCCCCAGGGAGGATCGATTGCTCTGACTTCTGCGAGGCAAAAGCAATTGATTTCCCAGCCATTTCTGAACTGCTTACGAGGGCCGTTCACACCGGTGACACACACCCATGAAGTACAGGTGTTGAATGTCTGTCATGTATTTGCCTGTGTTGCATGTCATATATGTGTTTTATTACATGATGTGTGACTTACAATAGAAATAACTCAATTGGCAATAATAAATATACCTGTGTCCCTTATAATTCGAGCAGCACCACTTTATTCACAAGAGACAGCAATCATAATATTACAAGCATTAATATATTCATTTTCTCCTCCAGAAAACCTGATATTATAAAGCAGATTTCTCAAGACATATAGCAGCCGTCTAGACGTATTGCTCAACTTGCAATGCATTCCGAATAATGGAGTGATAACGCTTCCGAAAGAGGGACTGTGTTGGGTTCCTAAAGGGGTGTTAATGCAGTCATTATGCAGCAGAGGCTTTCTCTCTCTCTCTCTGCTGCCCCAGATTTCTGAATGTAATACCAGAAATAGCTCCTGGCTGTGACAACTAAGAACCGGGGCCCGATTCCGTAGCCGATTCCGTAGCCCGATGCGTTTGGGACTCCGACATGCAGCTGACGTCCACTATTGGGTGGACTTTTTTGCATAAGTGCGAGAGGAGACCACTCCCCTTGTACTTAAGTGCTCTCTGCCAGCAGGACCCTTACCTTAACATTTAATATGGGGTCTGTGTGTAAATGGGGATCGTGCGTATGGTCCCCCTGCCCCATCCTGACTACGCCAGTAGGTGGAATCTACTGAATAAACATGGCATTAAATGATTAGCCACATTAAGTTAGAATGTTTATAGCAAGTGGTCTCCGATGCATTACAGATTCCCCCTTTCCCGCCTCCCAAAATGTGTGGATGGGGCAATTACAAATCTGCGGTGTCATTTCCACTCATGAAAACGCGTGGCTTGCCGTTCCAATGATCTGAGTTGTGACAGTTACCATGCCAGCAAGGAAATGCTGACTGTCCTCACGGATTGGCTGTTTTCCCTCAGACAGACATTACTGGGATAGATGTCTCTTCTAATATTGTAACGGTGACACATTTTTTCGGCATTACAGTAATCCTGACCCTGATCCTAACCAGTAACCGGGAAGCATAGCGGAGCGCAGTGCGTGGGTACTCGAAACCTTTCAAATGGCAGGAGTGCCTTAATACAGACCTCCTGAGTACACATATAGCAGATGGATAAGGACTCACCTACAGGAGGTGTCTTGGCGCTGGGCAGATGAGCTTAACCCAATATAACCATATTGTGACATCCACCTCCTATTTGTGTATGTGCTGACACATAGCGTTATATAATGTATGGAGCGCCGGACCTGTCTTTTGTTCCTTGTAGTTACACAGTGGTTACTTTTGGTCCTTGGCTGCACCTCTCCATTATATATAAAATTGCACATTTCATATATTTGAATAATAGTGCAGCCTGTGTTTTCTTGTTTTCTATACTGGAATCCTGTCTAAAATGATACAGCTGACAATAACCTGTCGGCTCTATCGCTGTCAAAATAGCTATTTCTAGAATAGCAACTACATCTCTTCCACTCATGGTTTTGTCTGTATCCTTTAGCCCCTCGGAAGAGTCAAACTTAGTGTCCGTACCCTGACCTCACCTGAGGCCTCCATGACTTATGGGGGACACAAGGGGTTAATTATAACAGAATCCTGGTCTGTTCTCCAATGACTAATGCCCCTTATCCACCCCAAATATGACTTATTACTAATGAGCTGCATCCATCGAGACTATTCACAGGAAGTCTTAGGTTCACCTTTATACCAAGCTAACACAGTTATGCTTTATCAGAATTATCATCAACTCGGAATGCTCTCTTCTGTTACCCGTCAGTAGCGTTTAATAACCCAGCTGGTCTGACATGTGAATCCGTAAGAACAGAGACATGAACTTATTAATTGAAATTTAATATGATAAGAATCACAATGCTTAGTTACATAAGAATAATAAAGTGGACATACAACATGCACAACAGTTTCTTAGAAAATAAAAAGGGAAAACACAGAAAGACTTACACAGAGATCTTCCCTGCCTTGGATTAGCAGAATACTTATAGAGAACACTTCCTTCCTTCAAAGATCCCATCAAGTGAACAAAGTTATGTATCAGGGCTACACATTTAAAGCCAAAAAAAATGCTCCATTCCAGCAGCCCCCACCTTTGTGAAAAGTGACAGATATGTTTCTGGAAAAACTCTTCCTCAGAGTTATGGCTTTTATGAACCCGCCAATATCCTGATCCATTTAAGACAGGAGCCATAACCCGTTCTGCACGGCTACTTTCAAGCTAGTGCTTTAAAACAAAAGCAGATCCTGGCCAAATACAGGTCACTCTATATCCTGATATTCATTTATACACAAGTTATTTGACTATATCCTGACACTTGGATACACATTCATTCAAATAAAATCATTTAGAGACATAAAGACCATTGGGCCTGATCCAGATGTCCGTCCGTCACCTGATCGGGTGTCTGGTATGGACTGCACATGCCCGGGGCAGATATTACGCATTGCATCTCCTGGCATCCGAGACCATACACTAGGAGATCCGTCCCACGGGGCATTCCTCAATCCGCATGCCTAATTGGATGGGGATAGACATGGAGATGATGGCGAGGGGCATCCATAGGCACTTTCGCATGGCTCTGCGTTTGGATGGACGCAGATCGTGCAGAGAACTTAAGGTAGGGCTCTGGACACGTAAGAACTGACGTGACGGGAGATTCCTTATTCTGAACTCTCACTGAACTTCTAACGCACAAATACTCTGGTTTATATACGGTATATACTTCCCGCTTAAATCTTAGACTGGAATTTCTGTCGTCATTAATAATTCAGGCTTGGATGGTGGAAACAAAGTGTTTTATGCTTCCACATTACTGCCTCCAGTGCTATCTGTCATTTCTATAGACGTCAGGTTCGTAATCCATACATATTAATGGTATCATCTCATCTGGGCCGCTTACATAATGTGCAAGAACTGCAATCAGTATGTTTGGGCTTGTGTACAATGTTGTGGGCAGGACCAGGGTGATGTTACCCATAGCAACACCATTCTTCTGACCTGTGTCAGCGTACTTCCTCCTGCTAAGGCTTTATATTATTCTGGTGTTCAGTAAATGTAGAATGCTTTCGGCACTTGTTATGTGATATTTTTTATATATATATATATAGTATTGGGATGTGTGGGGGGTTGACCTCTATACATGTGACATTGGGATTCTCTGGGACAGCTTTAATCATTGATCTCTCACTTTCAGGTTCTTGCCATATGTCGGGATGGTCACTATAGTGATGAACGATTACCCCAAATTTAAGGTACGTAACGCTATGCAACTCATTTTTGTTAAAAAGAACATGTCCACTTTTTTCATGTTTTTCGTGATAACTTTTGACATGTCCACTATCGACGTGTCCTCTTTTGTGGTGTCCTTTATGCCCCCTTTTGACGTGTCCTTCATGTCCCCTTTTGACGTGTCCTTCATGCCCACTTTTGTTGTGTCTTTAATGTCTCCTTTTGACGTGTCCTTTATGTCCCCTTTTGACGTGTGTCCTTCATGCCCACTTTTGTCGTGTCTTTAATGTCTCCTTTTGACGTGTCTTTAATGTCCCCTTTTGACGTGTCCTTCATGCCCACTTTTGTCGTGTCTTTAATGTCCCCTTTTGACGTGTTCTTCATCCCAGTCTTCATCTACCACTTCCATGCTTATTATGTGGTATGCTTCCAGTTGAGGATTCGGTGGTGGGTGAACTTAAATTTTAGTTACAATAAATGTAGTCTCCTCTTCTAGAGACATGGTACTAACTGGGAGGCCATGATTAGGCTAAACTGTATTATTAAATGAGATGCTGTTTATTTTAATGGGCAGAGAACATACCATACCTTTCATATAATTTGCTCCTGGCATAATGCTCTGGTAACCAGGGACGTTATATCGTGGTGACACACTGCCCAGTTATCAGGCCGACCTCCCACTACCCTGCATAAGGCTTAATAGGTTCGTCCAGTGGTCAGAAATCTGATGATGAGATTAGTCTGTATCAGGGCCTTGCCGTATGCCGCGCAATAATTGGGACGATAAGTTGATAAGGGACTGATTGGCCCGTTTATCGTATAATGTGTAGCCATCTTTACACTGATGTCTCTCATTCCAAATTATTAGTAAATAGACGGGATAATATAGCTGGAATGCGTCACACTGAGTCTTTCATATAAATGTCAGGATACTAATGCAGAATCAAGGCTGACAAATATATATCTCATTCCTTGTAGCGGGAGATCACTAGAGAGTTTTAGATTCATTCCCCTCGTAGGCATGAACTAACAACCCATTTTATAGGAAGCCTACAGCTGGTCCCCGGCCAGGGGCATTACACAGTGTGTGGTAAGCTGTCCCTGCCACCTTGTGCCTAGTCTAATAGGATTGGTATGTCGGCTGTCAGATTATCGTGTCTGCTCATTTTTGTGCCATTTCGTTGGTGTTCCGACAAATCGTCCCTTGCTACGAACTGTGCGATATTACCTTCACCCTAACTATAATGTATGGCCAGTTTCAGAGCTTGAGATTTCTGTGCGTATGGACCTCTGGTAGTCCACACAGAAGAGGGGGATGACCCCTTTCACTACCCTCTCTCGTACGGAAACACACTTAAGTCACATGAGCAGATCAGTGGTCCGTCCAACCGCTAATCCACTCATAACTACCTAATTGCTCCAGAGCTCCATTCAACCGCTGATCCACACAGAACTTCTTAAACCCGCCCCAGTCGGATGCATCTCTAGGTATATGGCTACACTTGGACAACCATATTGTAACATCTGGTTTGCACATACTCATTGCCAAAAAAACACCTGACTTCCGCAAGCAGTGTCGGACAGTAGTCTGAAGCCAGCCCATAGCGTGTAACCACTTTTAGATGTGAGGCATAGTTAGGGATTGTTATTCTATTGAATTGTTTTGGGTTTTTTAATGCCATATTAATGCTGTTAAAGAAAATAAACATTCATTTTTTTCTGTTTTACAGTACGCGGTTTTGGCGATTATGGGCGCTTTTGTACTTTTAAAACGTGAATCTTAATGGGGGAAGACTCTGACCGGAGAAATGAAATATCCACTAAATCTAATATATTCCATGGTGTCTATATCTGTAACAGAACTGAGCAATCAGGCTAACACTCGCTGACCGCCGCAAACAAGAAGCTGCCGGTTTACTTATCTATTTATTTTAACTGTTCTGATTTTTTTTTTGGTCAAGCCATATGTCAGATTTTATGACGCAACGCTTTTTCTAAAAATGTGACCCAATAAAACACAAATCTTCAGTGTCTGTGGCTCTTTCTCTAACGATCAGGAACAAAATAATATAAAGGAGATAATGGGCTGGATCCAGACTTGTCAGTGCTTGAAATTAGTTACTCCTGGGCTAAACCATGTTGATTGCAGGGGAGTCGTATTTCATCTGTTGCAAACCGTATTAGAGTTGAGAGGTGATGGTCCTATCCCAAGTTGATGACCCTGACCTCCCCTGAGTCTTTCGTGACTTATCTGGGGCTCAAGGGGTTAATCACAACAGCCACCTGGTCTGTTCTACAATGACTAATGCCCCTTCTCCCACCCCAAATATGACTTATTACCAATGAACTGCCACCACCAAGGCTATTCACAGGAGGCCTTCGGTTCTCCTTTACCCAAATCAAACACAGTTATGCTTTACCAGAATTATTATCAACCCAGAATGACCTCTTCTGTTACCCGTCAGTAGCGTTTAATAACCGAGCTGGTCTGACACGTGAATCCGTAAGAACACAGAGACATGAACTTATTAATTGATATTTAATATGATAATAATCACAATGCTTAGTTACAGAGAATAACAAAATAGACATACAATATGCAGAACAGTTTCTTATAAAATAAACAGGTGAAAACACAGAAAGACTTACACACGAGAACCGTCTTGGCCGGGACAGACCAGAGATCGGGGTCACCTCTTCTGTTTGGAAGTCCCATGAAGTGTATCAAAGTTACAAATCCATACACACTTTTTAAAGGCCAAACTGCTCCTCTCCAAGTAGCCGGAGCCCTAGCTTGTTCTGCCCCGCTACCTTGAAGGTATTTCCATGAATTACCAGAGGTCACTCTATAGTTTAATAATAATTGATACCCCTGATATTCGCTTGTATCCTGACACAAGTCTAAATAACAGTGTGATAGTAAAGCTGGTCAGTATCTGTGTGCAGTAAGCAATTCAAAGATATATCCCTGCATGCAAAGAGTACAATTAACCTGACTCCCCCTGAAATCAACATGGTTTTGCCCACGAGTAACTTTCCTCTCTTAAATTAAAGCTCCTTCTTAAGTCTGAATAAGTTCTGGCATGTTTACTAATTATGGACACCAGACCAGGGTGCATGAGTGTGGGTCCAGATAACGAACATCTCAATTTCGATAGGGGCGTTCGCGCCCTGCCAGTTCCGATCTGGCTGGGATTTCCATTGCTTATGCCTCGATGAGGCATAGCAATCGATCCACTGAGCACCGAACATGATTCTCTAAACGGTAAGCAACCCTACTCCCTAAATCTCCCCCCTCTCAGCCTAAACCTAATCCCCCCCCCCCCCCCCAAACCCAAGGG
>WWET01000726.1:142321-154394 GCA_011038615.1 Limnodynastes dumerilii | reverse complement strand
CACTTAAGATCTTAAGTGCTGCAGAAGTTTAAGATCTGAAGGATTTGCATGGAAATGGGCGGGGGGAGGCAGGGAGATGAGGGAAAGTGGGCGCAGGCAGACACTTAGGATCCCAAATAACCGCAACTACTTCCCTTAAGATCTCAAATGACAGCGCAGAGTTAGGGATGGTGGTCTAACTTTAAGATCCGCCGTTCTTTGCAAGGGGAGTGACTATTTAAACAGTGGGCTGTAACCTGCTAAGATCTGAACTTAGTTGCGTATATTTGCGATCTTTTCGCAGTCGCATCTCTGAATCACCCCCATACAGTGTATCTATACACACACATTATATATATATATATATATATATATACATACATACAGTGTATGTCAGCTGTTGCTCTCTGAAAACGGGACATTTTGGCGTCCCGAAGCGGAGCACAGGGACAAATGGACAGTCCATCAAAAAACGGGACGTATGGTCACGTTAGTTATGACTCGCATGATTTTATGTTTATGTATCTATACATACCTCACAACTGTCCCGCTGTCCCGCTGTCCCGCTGTCCCGCCCGCCCCAGAAAATGTCCTGAGAGATCAGACGTTATAAGCGGTAGAACTCTGCAGAGCAGAGGACACGTAATATAGGGCTCCAACGGGTCCTGTATTACGTGTTCTGTGCTCTGTCACGTGGCCGCAGAGCAGATGCCGCTGGACAGAGGAAGAAGGTAGACGTGCGGGCGCCACACAGGAAGGAAGACTTCAAAGGTAAGTAAATCATTTAATAGGATCTGACACTGGCAATTGGGGGCAGAGGCTGGCAAAGGGGGCAGACATGAAATGGAGGCTGACACTGGCAATTCATTTGGGGGCAGACATGGAGGCAGGTACTGACATATGGGGGCAGTTTAAGGCTGACACTGGTAACAGTGGGCAGATGGAGGCTGGCAGTGGCATATGTGGGCAGATGGAGGCTGGCATTAAGGAGGCAGATGAGGCTGGCATTAAGGGGACAGATGAAGCTGGCAATAAGTGGCAGGTGGAGGCTGGCATTAAGGGGACAAGTGAAGGCTGGCATTATGGGGGCAGGTGGAGGATGGCAAATAGGGGGCATATGGAGGCTGGCATTAAGGTGGCAGATGGAAGCCGGCATTAAGGGTTCTGGTGGAGGCTGGCATTAAGGGGGCAGATGGAGGCTGGCATTAAGGGGGCAGATGATAATAAATAATAAAGGAGCAGACATTTAATAAAGGGGCAGACATATGGAGGCTGGACAAATAAATAGGGGAAAGACATATGGATATGGATACTGAACATAATAATAAGGGGCAGACATTGATGCTGGACAAATAATAAAGGGGCAGATATGGAGGCTGGACGTATAAACAGGGGCCGACATTTGGAGGCTGGACAAATAATAAGGGGAAGACATATGGATGGCTAAATTATTAAAAGAGGCATGCACTAGACCTGCTATCTGGGCATGCCAGACACACCCACTTTCCCCAGACACGCCCACTGGGCGGTACAAGACACACCCCTTCTAGCAGGTCGTGAAAATTTTTCCCTCTTTACAATTCTCAAATGTTGGGTGGTATGATCTATAGCTGGGTAAACACCGGAGGGTTATCTAACGATTATCGTGCAGGTCACATGATAATCAGATCAGATCACATGATAATTGTCAGACAGATCCGACATCTTACCGCAGAATCTGAAACTGCATCGCATTGTGAGATTTGCTTTTTAGGAATGCCTCATTTTTCCAATCAGTGAAAACTTCAGTGTGTAATGATACACGATCTTCACTGAAACAATTCCCATTCATATTTCTGCATAGCGCCACCTTGTGGACAAGCATATCATTGCAGCAAAGGTTTAATTGAACAGGTTGTGAAACGATCCACAGGAAACTAGAGCAGCTTGTACAGGCCATCATTTAGGAGGTCGGGGAGAGATTTGTCAAGATGCTGGGTCAGCACTATATACCTCAATGCTTAAGATAATAGAAAAGGGGAACAGAGAACAGCACATGACGGATTCCATAGTTTATTTCAATTAAAAGCACATTTATTTTGAGATAAGTAATACAACAAAACAAAATACAAACTTTAGTTTTTTAAGAGAAAGAAAGCGTCCTCACTGGGCAAACATTTCCTTTTGTTACTTGTTTTAAAATAAATTAACTTTTCTTTGTTAGAAGCTACAGAACCATATGGCTGCGCATTGCGCTGTGTTCCTTTGCTAATAACTAGGAAATAAGTCTGTACACATGGGGTGGGTTATCGGTCAGAATGGCCCTTTTGTTTTCTAGCAGACGTTTTCGAACTGGCTCTGAAATCGATTGCTCCTGTCCCACCGAGGACAAGCAATGGAACATCCCCAGGACGAATCTACAGCAGTGGGTGGTGAGTATTTATCCAACCCCAACCCTTATGCTAATTCTAATCCTTACCCTCCCCTTCCATTGCCCTAACCATAACTCTCCCTTCCCCACAGCCTGACCCTAAGACTGCCTTCCCTGCAGCCTAACTCTAAGACCACCTTTCCCGCAGCCTGGCCTTAAGACTCCCCTCCCCTCGGCCTCCCCTACAGCCTGACCCCAAGACTCTCCTCCCCTCAGCCTATCCCTAAGACATCCTTCCCTGCAGCCTAACCCTAAGACACCCTTCCCCGCAGCCTAAAGCTAAGACTCCCCTCGCCGCAGCCTAACCCTAAGACTCCCCTCCCCTCGGCCTAACCCTAAGACTCCCTTCCCCGCAGCCTGACGCTAAGACCCCCTTGCCGCAGCCTAACCCTAAGACTACCTTCCCCGCAGCCTAACCCTAAGACTCCCTTCCCTGCAGCCTGACCCTAAGACTCCCCTCCCCACAGCCTAACCCTAAGACTCCCTTCCCCGCAGCCTGAATCTAAGACTCCCCTTATACACTAACTTGCTGTCCGGTTTGGTGAGTCTGTGGTGGGTATTCCATCCGGGGTGCTGTGCCGGCTTTCTGAAAGCCAATGAATGGGTAAGTATACCAAAAAATAAATTCGGCATACTTACCCTTTCATTAGGAAAACCTGCTAATTAGGGATATTTTCTAAATACAGACAGCCGAAAAAATGAGCTTTCAGTTGTCTGTATTTCGGAAATATCATTGTCATTGCGCAGAAAGCGCCCCCTGTACATATATGAAGCATAAACACAAAATCATTCAAGGCAGAAGTAAAAAATACCCCAAGAGGGACTAGGACCAGTGCCTTTTATGGGCCCCACAACAACTGATCAAAATAATATTGATTTGATCTTGAAAGGAAATTACTATCAAACTTTCTTAAATTGTTTCCAAAAGATAAAAAAAATAACTCAAAGAAACTAAAACTTTACATCAAAGATATAAATACTGTTTATTGAAAGCGTTAGTTAATAAAATGAAAAACGTATTAGGAGATAATTAGAGAGGGGGCCCCGAGATTTCAACTGTCTTGGGCCTCCACAGGGTATAATTTGACACTGGACAGGACTAACAAAGAGCAGGGCCCACAACGGAAAATAACAAATTGGAACATCCAGAAACATGTAAGACACTGTTCTTTTCTTGCATATGATATTTTATTATTGCTTATATGGTTGACATTTAGTTTTAAACTGATATGATGATATAAGCTGATATTTTAAGTCTACGTTGCAGTGACTTTGTTGGTGGATTTTAAAGGGACGTTTGTGTTTTGAGCACTAAGTCTTCCACGTTCTGTACTTTTTTGGGACTGTGTTGGTGGTCCTCATTCTTAATCACACATTTTCACTGTAAGCTGCTGGGATAGAGGCTCCCAGCGGTTTGTGCTGATGTGATGTCAGCTGCTGGGAACTTCTCTACTACTCATGATGCTAGCATCCAGCACCACAGAGGAGGCAGAAGCACACTGATAACTCAATGGGGAAGAGCTAAAGATCTTTATAATGGGTCATGTACAGTCCTATTATGGGTCTTAATAGTGCTTAAACTATCCCCCATAATAGGGCTCCATGGGCTACATTTACTAAGCTGCAGGAAAAATAAAGTGGAGATGTTGCCCATAGCAACCAATCAGATTCTAGCTCTTACTTTCCTATTACATACTAATTTTGTCAGCTGGAATCTGATTGGTTGCTATAGGCAACATCTCTGCTTTTTCTTTTCCGCAGTCTTTGGGTCCAATAAAAGACCTTAATATTATTATGGTGGATAATTTTAGTATAATTAAAGAGTAATAAAGAGCTTTATTATGGAGCATATAAACCAGTGCTCGAAGTGGAAATTTAGAAGTGGGGGTATGGAAATTTCAGCACCAGATGTGTCTTGAGTTTGGCAAAGTAGCTCCGCGCGGGGCCTTCACTTCCGGGCACCGTGCAGTCACATACACAGTGCCCGGACTGCTGCGTCCATGGCAACACAGCGCCGTTCAACGGCGCTGTGTTGCCATAGCACCCCATACACAGTGCCTGGAATTTATCCCAAGCATGTTTAAATTGTTCTACTGTATTGGCCTCAACCACCTCAGATGGGAGAATATTCCATTTATCTATCACCCTTTCAGTGAAGTAATTTTTCCGCACATGTCCTTTGAATCTACCGCCCTCCAGAAGAATGTTGAATTTATTGTACAGTGGTTAGAAGGAAGCAGTCTGTATTGTAAGGGGGCTTGTATGGTATAGCGGTCACTAGGATAATGTCTGTAAGGTATGTGTCCCTAAAATATATAATCTGTATTGTGTTGCAGTTTTTAGGATGAAATGGGAATTGTATAGTGGAGACTAGGATGCTGCCTGTATTGTATAGTAGTGGCTATGATTTGCTTTCTCTTATTGTGTTTACAAGATTGTGTTTTATGATGCTCAGGGGCGGCCCTAGGCTTTGCGGGGCCCTAGGCAAACTGCCCCCCCCCCAAAAAAAAACTGTGTATGTGACTGCACAGTGCCCGGAAGTGAAGGCCCCGCTTGGGGCCACGGAGGCCAATACAGGGCCGCCAGGATAATGAACCTGGCGGCCCTGTACTTGCTTCTGTGGCCCCCAGTGGCGTCAGGCTTGCACAAAAAAAAAGTTAAACATTTTTTTTTATTATTTAAAAGCGCAGGGCCCCGGAACCCGCGGGGCCATAGGCGGCCGCCTATACGGCCTATGCCATGGGCCGCCTATGTAGCTCCCCCACAGGGCCGTTTCTAGGGGCTGACAAGTCCAACCAACCTTATTGCCCCTCTTTTTGTGTGCCCAGCCTGCCTTATTGCACCTTCTTTCTGTGTTTCCAACCAGCCTTATTGCCCCTTCCTTCTGTGCCCAGCCCCCTCTTTATTTGTGTCCAGTCTTATAGTCCCTCTTTATGAGTGATCTTATTGCCCCTCCTGTGTCCAGACAGCCTTATTACCCCCCCCCCCCCCCGTGTGCGGCGTAGTCAGCCTTATTGTCCCCTCCTGGTGTGCAGTCAGCCTTATTGCCCTCTCTTTGTGCCCAGTCGGTCTTATAGCCCCCTCTTTATGATTGTCCAGCCAGCCTTATTGTCCCTCTTGTGTCCAGCCAGCTTTATTGCCCAAACTTTGTGTGCAGTCAGCCTTATTGTCCTCTCCTTCAGTTTGCCCAGCCTTATTGCTCCCCCCCCCTCCCTGTGTCCAGTCAGCCTTATTGCCCCTCCTGTGTCCAGCCAGCCTTATTGCTCCCCATATTAGTTGTGCCCACCCAGCCTTATTGCCCCTCCATCTGTCTCCAGGCAGCATTATTGCCCCTCTATATGTGTCCATTCAGCCCTATTGCCCTTTTCATGTCCAGCGTCCCACTCCCCCATTCTAAAACTCCAACTGTCCAAACTTCAGTACTTTTTTAAATGAACACTAATAAACTTACCTTTCCTGAGTCTTCCGGCTCTTTGATCCGCGACATGCGCTCTGCATACTAATGATGCTCGAATGACCTTAGGTCACACTTGCGTCCTACCATCACTTGTGTGAGCCTGCACTGAGTAAAAATACAGCCTCTCACTGTGGGCCGGATCCAGAACTACGTCCGTCTTCCATAGACGGACGTAATTCAATAAACAATAGCTACTGCGCATGCGTAGTAGCTATTGTACGTAATCTGCGTATCGTTTCGATCTTTTAGACCGCATATACGCAATCTACGTATCGAAACAATACGCAGATTACGTACAATAGCTACTACGCATGCGCAGTAGCTATTGTTTATTGAATTACGTCCGTCTATGGAAGACGGAAGTAGTTCTGGATCCGGCCCTGTATCTTCAGATTCTATGAGCAGCTGTATTCTTACTCAGAGCTGGCTCACAGAAGTGGCGGTATGCCATACCGCCGTATACCGGCCCACTTCGAGCACTGATATAAACTATATGCCCAGTAATAAAGTCCCATAATAAAGCTCTTTATTTCTCTTTAATTGTGCTCAAGGTATCCCCCATAATAGTGTTCTATATCCCCCTTCCATAATATAGAGTCATATCAGACCCTCCAACATGACCCATTCCATTAGTTACACAATAGTCCGCTTCTGAGCTTCCAACTGTCACTCACCTGGTTTTAATGAATTAACAGATATTTGAAAATCAGAGGTGGTTTCCATAGTAACTGACAGTTGGAAACTCAGGAGCAGAGCATTTTGTACTTAATGGAATGGGTCATGTCGAAGGGTCTGTCATATTGTGGGTTGTATTTTGAGCACAATTAAGGATAACTAAAAATATTTATTATAAGAAATAGACTATATAACCCTAAATAAAATGGGTTCTCACTGCTTAATTGTGCTCAGATTATAACCCTGTACTAGGGCTCTATATCATATATATGAAGGAATAGACACGCCATTAAGATGAAGCAGACTCACCCCAAATCTCCCTGGAAAATTAAGATGGAGTTTATATAACAGATTTCAGTTTTATGAATTTCCAACTAATAGAGCACCTTATAATTACAAACCATGCAATGGCTGAAGTGGATAGCAGCACACCTCATACATAAATGACAAAGTGCATTCCTATAGGTCAAGGCACATGTCCATCAAATTACACATTGCTAATATAGTGTCATATAGTGTAATGCACTTTCTCAGACTTGTGGGGTCCCGCCCTTGCTAAAGTTTAAGGTTTATCAGCAGATGTTATTTATTACAGTATTATTATTGCACATTTGACAGAATGAAGGTATGAGATTTTTCATCATATATACGGAATAATAAGACAAGTGATAAGAAAAAAAACAATTACATTGTTTTAATAATATCGTGCTTTGAAGTAATATGTTCTGCATATTTTCACAATTTAACGCTGTGTATGTTAGTATTCAGCCTGGGCAATGGAATCCACCAATCACAGGCCTCCTCCACAGTACCTGAAAAACAGCGGACACAGAAACTTCAGTCAAGGTCTAGTTCATTTATTTGGAGGGTGCAGAACTAATATACTAACAGGGAGTGCAGCTTCCAGAGAGCTCATGGCTAGGGGTATATGTGTATATGGGGCAGCAGCTTTTATTTTTATAAATGGATCCACTGGATGCAGATATTATACTGATTGATTTTGTAGCAGCTTATCAGGCTGTCCGGTGTGTGTGCCTTAGTGGGTGGGGGGCTCAGATAGGGCTGGGGCTGGGGGCTAATACTGTAAGAGCTTTATATATATAGTCAAACAGGACATAAATAATTACCCAAAGCCAGCACTATAATGTTCAAATTTATAGATGTAATGATGTCACTTTCAATCCAAACATTTAAATCATGTGTAGGAAAACAACGCCACAGTGTAATCAAAGGGGTAAATAAATAAAAGACCACTCCTCCGTCAGCAAAACACAGTAACCTCATTACAATGCATACAAGCAAATGAATTTACCACAAATGGACCAGGAGAGAAATAGAAAGCAGCCATGTTGTATGAGTGTGCTATACATACATACATACATACATACATACATACATACATACATACATACAAACAAACATGACAGCTTGCTTACAGTGCAGGGAGAGTGGCTGTTTAGGGGCCCCCCTCTCCTCTGGGACAGTGTGTGTGTGTGTGTGTGTGTGTGTGTGTTACACTACAGGGAATTGGTCATCAACTCAACACTTTTGGTTTGGTTCTGACCATAATACAAAACACACAAATAAGTTAATAAACTTGTGACAAGGACAATCAACCGTGTGGCAAGTAACTTAGACTGCAATCAGTTCTTTATGGGACAATTTCAGTGGGACAGTGTGTGTGTGTGTGTGTGTGTGTGTGTGTGTGTATATATATATATATATATATATATATATTTGTGTATATGTATTTATGGATATGTATGTACACACACACACATAAATTATATGTATAATATATTCTTCATGCACTGTACTTTGTGTTTGTAGGATAGTTATTAATCCTATGCAACACACACACACACACACACACACACACAGTTTATAGAGAACACACACACACTTTACAGAGAGCACACACACACACACTTTATAGAGAACACACGCACTCTTTACAGAGAGCACACACACACACACACACACACACACACACACACTCTACAGAGAACCCATGGCACACAAAGGCTTTCCAGGCATGCTGATACTTGTAGTTACACAAGCCCCTGATAGCTACACTGTGGTTGATGTGGGATCTCCAGTGTAAGCAATAAAACACATATAACCAGCACACTCTTTGGAGACCATATCCCGCTGCACAGATATTGACACGTCTGACATTTCCCACTGATAACCCTGGGATGAGGAATGTGCAGGGGGGAGATAGACTCAGGGGCTTTGGGTATAGAGGGCCAGTGAGTCAGTCGGGCTAATCTAATTACAAAATGTCATATCTGCCGTGTCCCTTGCATTCATTCATAAATTCAGTGTTCTCTCTCCATTAGGGCTGTGTGATGGAAGCAAACATTTGCTACAAAGCCTGATGAACATTTGCTGAAAGGTGTCAGATGCTGCTCTGGAGATTGCAGAGGAGGGAGAGAGGAGATGGATGTATTATTGGGGGAGATTAGTAATAAGGAGTGAGTGACATGGATGCATTAGACATAGGTGACTCAGCTGGGGGGTTGCAGACCCCGGGTCGGTCCCTGGTTGGGGTCAGTAAGGGTCTTGGGGGGAGGTGTCTACCTGATGCATGCAGCCAGCAGACCTTCCTCCTGCACTTATAAATGCTGTGTGAGCAGCAGCAGGAGAATTACAGGATATCTCCATCCACTCAGCCACACACCATGGAAGGAGCTCTGGTCTTCTGGAGATACCGCACCCTCTTCTCCCTCATCCTCTGCACCCTCATCCTCTTCAAGGTCCATTCCCAGGCTGCCCCTTCCCAGCAGCACAGCGACATTGCCTCTGCCTCCAAAATATCCCCCCGGGGCAGCCACTGGGCTGTAGGTAAGTGCACCCTCTCCCCCCATGTCCAGGTGTGAGATGTGATCCTATGGCTTTCAATCGGGCCAAATGGAACTGCAATGGTACTACAACTCCCATGGTCCCTGACGGCTGAGACTTGTAGTCCACCCGGGGCTGGAGCACTACTTTAAAATAATTGGTAAAGCTTCTGAGGAAGAAAATATCCAACACTATAGGAATAACAGTATACTGGTAATATGTGTAATGTAACGGTATATTAGTAATATGTGTAATATAACAGTATACTAGTAAGATGTGTAATATAACAGTATACTAGTAATAGGTATAATATAGTATACTAGTAATAAGTGTAATATAAAAGTATACTAGTAAGATGTGTAATATAACAGTATACTAGTAATATGTGTAATATAACAGTATATTAGTAATATGTGTAATAAAAAAGTATACTAGTAATATGTGTAATATAACAGTATACTAGTAATAGGTATAATATAGTATACTAGTAATATGTGTAATGTAACAGTATACTAGTAATATGTGTAATATAACAGTGTACTAGTAATATGTGTAATATAAAAGTATACTAGTAATAGGTATAATATAGTATACTAGTAATAAGTGTAATATAACAGTATACTAGTAAGATGTGTAATATAACAGTATAATAGTAATATGTGTAATATAACAGTATACTAGTAATATAATAATATGTGTAATATAACAATATGCTAGTAATATGTCAGAATGTCTGAGTCTGTGTACTGAAGTGCTAATACATAACTAAGAATTTCACTAAATGTCACCTTTTGTGTTATTGACAAATTTTGTTATGTGACATGACAGGTGTTATGTGACATTTGTAGCAGGGGAGGACACTGTATCCAATATAATATATATAATGCTTAATTAAATAATATATAATTAATATAGAATAATAATATTAATTAATAATAAACAATATAAACTGTTATAAGGGATGGTACTCATTCCATGGCATAGTGATTACACCGCACTGTATCTCCCCCGTTATAATATTAAGGAAAATGCCCCTAGATCAGTTTATTTAACTTATTTAATTGGGTCACCAAGTTCTTGAAGTTTATACAGAAATTAAGTATTTAGAACCAATACAGTCCTCACAGGTATATATATATATATGAGTTAGTGACACATTTTAATTACTGTGTTTATAATAACATAAGTCCTGTAATAATATATAAAACGAATGCCTTACAAAACTTAGACCAAAAGAGGAAACGATATCAGAATCGAACTATTACTGTGACAGTACCAATATGCGGTCACAATGTTATTAAACCTATTAAACTATTGGATTATGATATGATATTGATATATGATATTATATGTATTCTAGCATATCTACGATAAATAGCAATAGTTACCAATTTATTAGAGGAAATAATTGACTGACATTTTAAAGCCCAGATATTCATAATCTATATTTAAATATATACATAAAAACGTGTTGGTTCTTTGATATTTATTTCTAATATCGATGTATTTATGCTTTTTAATTTGCTGACGTTACTATAAGGCATAAAAATATTCTAAGGTATATGCAGATAAATAATCATCGATTCACTGCGGGTGTCAGTCTTGCATACAGAGCCAATTATATTTGACTATATTACAATATCGTTATTTATCTGTACACAATGCAGAACGTACATCCACTGATGCAAAACGGGTTTATCTGCTGTAACTTTAAAACGAGGCATCTGCCAGTTATAGAGCATCACATATCAGAAGGTGAATCAGAATATAAAAAAAAAACAAACTACAACGCACCAGCTCCAATACAATGTGGCGACCTAGGGACCAAGCAAGGTGCTACCCAGACCTCCAATTAACCAATTGAAAAACCAAAACGGGAAACTCCTTCCCAACAAGGGGTTAAACAGGTGCACACTTGAAATAAAAGAAACTACAGTATGGTTCATAAAGTAACACTATTCTTTATTATACTTGACAGCCCATAACACTGTAACACCAATATGTGACAGCAAACAATAACAAGATAATTGACATTATATATAAAAATAAAACCAAGAAACAACTTGTACTGAGGTCAGAATTGACTGCTATGTGGGTCCATACTGACAGGCAGTGTCCCAATGTGTGATACAAATTGCCTGTGAGTGGAGAGAGCAGTGAACTGACAGTACAGCAAATCGAGGGGGATCACTGCTCACTGCCTAAGAGAAGGAGGGAGTACCCTATCCGAATACTAGTACCCGCAAGGGCACACTTCGCTCTCCCGAGCAGTAGCTGCCCCTACTCTACCTGGAGTTTGAGCAGTGTCCCCTCCGTGAAGACCTCCGGCAGCCACAGGAAGGTAAACAATTCCATGCGCTCCTGCACGTAGCGTGAAGTGGGAGGGGCTACCGGACCACGTCACCCGACGCGCGTTTCGCCCCCAGGGCTTTGTCAAGGGTGGAGGTGGACCATTCGGGTACGAATTGTTTACCTTCCTGTGGCTGCCGGAGGTCTTCACGGAGGGGACACTGCTCAAACTCCAGGTAGAGTAGGGGCAGCTACTGCTCGGAAGACCATATTAAAGGTCTATGACATCATAATACAGATCTTTATACATCATAATAAAGGTTTATAACATCATATTAAATGTCTATGGCATCATAATACAGATCTTTTTACATCATAATACAGGTTTATAACATCATATTAAAGGTCTATGACATCAT